>JAESUZ010005346.1:600000-789408 GCA_017311185.1 Proteles cristata cristata
TCTCTCAGATCTCTTTACTGTAACTTTAATGATGTTTTGAAAAGGAATAAAGGCACACGAGTGTTCATCTGCTACTTTTAATGGAAAATGTGCAAAGATTCTCTAATGAGCAATTGAGAGGAGGAAGAAACAAAACCTCTATAGTTATAAATTTTTCTTGTTTTATAGCATTTGAGGTTCAGCTGTTTGTGGAAAGCAATTTATTTTTATTTTTTATTAATTTTTTTTCTTTCATAGTTTATTGTCAAGTTGGTTTCCATATAATACCCAGCACTCATCCCAACAAGTGCCCTCCTCCATGCCCATCACCTCCCCCCCACCCCCATCAGTCCTCAGTTTGGTCTCAGCATTCAGGAGTCTTATGGTTTGCCTCCCTCCCTCTCCCCAACTATTTTTCCCCTTCTTCTCCCCCATGGTCCTCCGTTAAGTTTCTTCTAATCCACCTATGTGTGCGAACATGTGGTATCTGTCCTTCTCTGCCTGACTTATTTCACTCAGCATGACTCCCTCAAGTTCCATCCATGTTGCTACAAAGGGCCAGATTTCATTTTTTCTCATTGCCATGTAGTATTCCATTGTATAGATAAACCACATCTTCTTGACTTGGAAAGCAATTTAAATAAAAGGATCATGTTGGAGAGTGGTTGTTTATACAGGCATACCTCGTTTTATTGCACTTCAGAGATGTTGCATTTTTGCAAATTGAAGATTTGTGGCAACCCTATGTCTAGCAACTCTATTGGCACCGTTTTTCCAGCTGCATTTGCTCACTTTATGTCTCTGTGTCACATTTTGGTAATTCTCACAATATTTCAAGCCTTTTCATCACTGTCTTATTGTGATCTGTGGTCCGTGATCTTTGCTAACTATTGTAATTGTTTTGGGGTGCCATGAACCATGCCCAAATAAGACAGCAAACTTAATTGATAAATGTTGAATGTGTTCTGACTGTTCCATCAATATAACAGTTTTGAAATCAGGCCACTTAAATTAACCTGCAATGTCCTCTAAGTGTTCTTTTTTTTTTTTTTTTAATGTTTTATTTCTTTTTTTTTTATATTTCTATTTATTTCTAGGGGAGAGAGACAGAGACAGCGTGAGCAGGGGAGGGTCAGAGAGAGAGGGAGATACAGACTCTGAAATAGGCTCCAGGCTCTGAGCTGGAAGTCAGCACAGAGCCCAATGCGGGGCTCGAACCCATGAACCGCGAGATCATGACCTAAGCGAAAGTCGGACGCTTAACCAACTAAGCCGCCCAGGCGCCCCTAATGTTTTATTTCTGAGAGAGAGAGACCGTGTGAGCAGAGGAGGGTCAGAGAGAGAGGGAGACACACAGAATCTGAAACAGTCTCCAGGCTCTGAACTCTCAGCACAGAGCCCAACGTGGGGCTTGAACCCACAAGCTGTGAGATCGTGACCTGATCCAAAGTCAGACGCTCAACTGACTGAGCCACCCAGGTGCCCCAGTGTCCTCTAAATGTTCAAGTGAAAAGAAGAGTCACATGTCTCTCACTTTAAATCAAAAGCTAGAAATGATTAAGCTTAGTGAGGAAGACATATCAGAAACAGAGAAAGCTAGCTTTTGCATCAAATAGTTAGCCAAACTGTGAATGTAGAGGAAAAGTTCTTGAAGGAAATAAAAGTGCTACTCCAGTGAGTGATAAGAAAGTAAAAACATCCTTATTGCTGAAATGGAGAAGGTTTTAATGATCTGGATAGAAAATCAAACGAGCCACCACATTTTCTTAAGCCAAAGGCTAATCCAGAGCAAGACCCTAATTCTTTTCAATTTTGTCAAGGCTAAGAGATGTGAGGAAGTTGGAGCAGGAAAATTTGATGTAGCAGAGGCTGGCTCATAAGATTTAAGGAAAGAAGCCATCTCTAAAACATAAAAGTGCAGGGTGAAGCAGTAAGTGCTGATGTAGAAGCTACAGCAAGTTATCCAGAAGATCTAGCTAAGAGAGTTAAAGAAGGTGGCTACACTAAACAACATATTTTCATTGTAGACAAAACAGCCTTCTATTGGAAGAAGAGCCCACGTAGGACATTCATAACTATGAGGAGAAGTCAATGCCCGGCTTTAAAGCTTCAAAGGGGTCAGGGTAACTCTTGTTAGGGGCTAATGGAGTTGGTGACTTTAAGTTGAAACCAGTGCTCATTTACCATTCTGCAAATCCTAGGGTCCTTAAGAATTATACTAAATGCATTCTGCCTGTGTTCTATGAATGAAACAACAAAGCCTGGATAACAATACATCTGTTTGACATGGTTTACTGAATATTTTTAAAAATATTTATTTAGTTATTTATTTTTGAGAGACAGGTCATACACAGCATGGGAGGGGCATAGAGAGAAGGAGGTACAGAATCCAAAGCAGGCTCCAGGCTCTGAGCTGTCAACACAGAGCCTGATGTGGGGCTTGAACTCACAAACCTTGAGATCACGTTCTGAGCTGAAGTCAGAGACTTAACTGAGTCACCCTGGCACCCTGGTTTACTGAATATTTTAAGCCCACTGTTGAGATCTACTGCTCAGAATAAGATTCCTTCCAAATATTTCTACTCATTTACAATTCACTTGGTCACTCAAGAGCTCTGATGGAGATGTACAACAGGCATAATACTGTTTTCATGCGTGTTAACAGTGTTCTTTTTGCAGCCCATGGATCAAGGAGTAATTTCAACTTTCAAGCTTATTTTAGAAATAGTTTTGTAAGGCTATCATTGCCTCAGATAGTGATTTGTCTGATGAATCTGGGCAAAATAAATTGAAAACCTTCTGGAAAGGATTCACCATTGTATATATCATTAAGAATATTTGTGATTTCTGGGGTGCCTGGGTGGCTTAGTCGGTTAAGCGTCCAACTTGCGCTTAGGTCATGATCTCGCGGTTCATGGGTTCGAGCCCCGTGTCGGGCTCTGTGCTGACTGCCAGCTCAGAGCCTGGAGCCTGTTTCAGAGTCTCTGTCTCCCTCTCTCTCTGACCGTCCCCTGCTCACGCTGTCTCTCTCTCCTAGAAATAAATAAAACATTAAAAAAAAAAAAAAAGAATATTTGTGATTTATGAGAAGAGGTCAACATATCAACATTAACAGGAGTTTGGAAGAGGCTGATTCTGACCTTCAGCAATAACTTTGAGGGTTCAAGACTTAAGTAGAGTAAGTAACTGCAGATATGGTAGAAACAGCAAGATAACTAGAATTAGAAGTTGAGCCTGAAGATGGGACTGAATTGTTGCAATCTCATGATAAAACTTTAATGGATGAGGGGTTGCTTCTTATGGATAAACAGATAGTTTCTACTCCTGATGAAGATATTGTAAATATTGTTGAAATGACAACAAAGGATTTAGAATATTACATAAACTTAGTTGATAAAGTAGTAGAGGTTTGACTTTAATTATGAAGGAAATTTTGTGGGTGAAATACTGTTCAACAGCATCACATGTTATAGAGAAATCATTCATGAAAAAGTCAATTGATAGGCAAACTTCATTGTTGTCTTATGGTAAGAAATCTTATGGAAATTTCTATCCCCAACCTTCACCACCCTGATCAGTCCACAGCCATCAACATCAAGGCAAGACCCTCCACCAGCAAAAGGATTACTTCTCACTAAAAGCTCAGATGATAGTTGGCATTGTTAACAATAATGTAATTCTTTAAAAAAAAAAAAACTTTTGAGAGAGAGAAAGCACGTGTGTGAGCAGGGGCAGAGAGCGGGGAGAGAGAGAATCCCAAGCAGGCTCTAGATCTCAGGAAGTATTAGATCATGACTTCAGCTGAAATCAAAAGATGCTTTGGATGGAATCACCCAGCCACCTCAATAAAGTAATTCTTAATTAAGGTATGTGCATTGTTTTTTAGACATAATGCTATTGCGCACTTCCACAGACTACAGTGTATACATAATTTCATATGCCCTAAGAAACAAAAAAAATTAATTTGACTCACTTTATTGCAAGATCTACACTGTCTCAAGTAAGCTTATATTCATTTCATACTGTTCAACTCCCAGTAAAAGGGGTGATCAGAGACAAATAAGTATGAATAAGATGTTGACTCTGCTAAGGTCCATGGATAACCAGGTGATGGTGAAAGTTTCCACTGCTCTGGCCTTTTCTAGGACTACAAGTTTTATCTGGGTTTCCCACTTCTGTAAGTACTGAGTGATGGTTGAGTACATGGACTTCAAACTTGCATGGACCACAGAACTATTTGAATTCCTGTTTTGCCATGTGTGGGCCATGAGCAACTTGTTTAACTGATTTGAGCTTCAGTTTCCTGACCAGAAATGGAAGTAGTGCTTTTGTCCTAAAGTTATTACCATTGAATGAATTAATGTATGTTAACACCTAGCCTTGTGTGACTACTGATTACATGTTTTATTCACTTTGTTATATTCTATATCTCCTTTCCTATCTTACATCCCTATTTAGTGTGCCAGGCACTGTGCTAATCCTGGGAACCAGTTCTACCTGGTCTCTCTTCTCATGTTTGTTCCCCTTGGAGCAGGAGGCTTACCTGTTCATCTTTTAGCTCTGGGATATAGTGAGGTCCGAGTTGGGGAGGCTAGGGACCATGTTTGAATCTAGGTCTGCCCAATTCCAGTCTCTACTCTTAATACTCTCTCTCCTCAATGTTGAGTATTTCTTATCATTAGCAGTTGGCCTCTTGAACAAAACAGTTCTAGACCACTGAAAGGATGGGCACGGATGCTTTCTGAAGGCTCTGGGTGGCATTTCTGGGTGATGTTGGGGTTTGGTGTTCAATCATTCATAAAAACCATTGTACATCTATGTGAAATAGCCCACATTTTAAGAGAGTACTTACTATTGGAGAATATTTTTGAAGGATATGTGGGGTAGGTAGATTGGAGCCTACAAATAGATCTCCTGATTAGATTTGCTGTTACTGTACCCTGAAGAGTTAAGGTGAGCAGAAATGTTTAGGTGTCTCTTGAGCAATGGTGTGCTGGTTCAGGCAATTTGAATCACTGGACAATAATAATAAAGGTTTTAGTTCCCCTTTTTAGGACAGATGATGAGGGAAGAGATGCCTGCAGTCTCTTTTACCATAGATAATAGGTCAGGAACCAAAAGTGTAGGAAGATTCTCATGTTTGTCCTGGTTCCATTTCTTCCTGCCCTGTTAGGACCCTTTTTTCTAGTTTTGGCTCCTCTATAGCAAATACTTTAGTATCCCCTCACTGCGCCACCCCCACCAGTCTTCTCTCCATGCGTATTTGTATACAGATATGTGTGTTTATAGATAAAATCTGAATGATGCTTTGTATTCTGTTGTACAGTCTGTGTCTTCCATTCATATTGTGAACCGATTCTCCCTCTTCTCCCATAACCATTTCATTTTAACCTTTGAAAATCCCCATTCTGACAGGGTTACATAAATTATGGAGATAGCCATGTGATTAAATGCTGTGTTAGCCATTTAAAAACCGTGGTTTCTAAAGTTTGAAATAATAGCTCTATTTGTCAAGTACCATAAGCTTCTTTGATAACGTAGCCTGTTTTAATCTGTAGTACACTGTAGGCGGTGGGGAATTGCATTATTTTTATTCTGATGTAGATGCTTTTGCAGCAAGCCTTTAGATGGCAGCATCTCTCACCATAAACCACATTCTGACGGAATGCCTCAGACTCCTAAGATGTTTGACCCAGAAGGGTGTTCAAGATGTGCCTGAATCACCATTTCAGTGTGCTGTGACGGAGCCAAGGTCCCAAGAATTGGGACTATGGCTCAGGGCTGAGCAGGAAGGAGGGCTGTGGACCCCTGTCTGCCACTCTTAGCACCAGCCTATCCCTGCCTGGTGTAAAATGTTCCCTGACTCTGTGGCTTTGTTAAAAGCACACTTTAAGGCAACCAAAGAAAATGAGAATCAAGTGGGTGATTCTAGAACAAATGTTATGTGATTGTTTCAAAGGAATAGAATAGGCAGTCTTTTTTTTTTTTTAAGTTGCTTTATTTAAATATAATTCACACATACAGTTCACTCAAACTGTGTGCTGTAGAAGTTTTTAGTATGTTCCCAAGGTCATGGAGCCATCACCACTAATTTAGGACATTTTTATCACTCCAGAAAGAAGTCTGATACCCCTTAGCTATTACCCCACAAGCCTGCATAGGCCCCAGCTCCTGGCAACCATTCATACTTGGTTTCTATAAATTTACCTATTCTGGGGTGGGGAGGTCGCTGGGTAGCTCAGGCAATTAAGCATCCAACTTCTGCTCAGGTCATGGTCTTGTCATTTGTGAGTTCGAACTCTGCGTCAGCCTCTCTGCTGTCAGCACAGAGCCAGCTTCAGATCCTCTGTCCACCTCTTTTTCTGCCCTTTCTCCACTGATTTTCTCTCTCTCTGTCTCTGTCTCTCAAAATGAATAAATAAACTTAAAAGAAGCTTAAAAAATAGATAAATTTACCTATTCTGGATAATTCTACATCAGTACACTCATGCAATATGTGATCTATGGGGGAGTGGCTTCCTTCACTTAGCATAGTGTTTCATGCTGAAGCATCAATCAGTACTCTGTTCCTTTTTATTGCTCAGTAAGAATCCACTGTATGGGATATGGCATTTTGTTATTATTGATGGATACTTGGCTATTGATAATGCTACTGTGTGCACGAGTATATGAACTTCTGTGTGGACGTGGTGGAATTGCTGGGTCATACAATAACTGTGTTTAACTCTTTGAGGAACTACCAAACTGTTTTCCAAAGTGGCTGCACCTGTATATTGCCACCACTAATGTGTATGAGTGGTCTGTTCAGTCTTACTAAGAATTCCAGGTTTTCTGATGTTAAATTGAGGTTGAGGGGGACGTAAGAGATTGGACTCATGGGCTCTCTTGTGTCCTAGAGTCGCTACACAGTCGCTACACTGGCTGCTGTGCTTTTCTGAAGGCAGCTCTGTCATGTGCCAAGAAAGCCACCGCCTTCTGTGCCCCACACAATTGCCGTGCGTCACCAGTCTGATAAAATGCCTGCTCTCTGTGGTCGCTCAGAGTGTGTTGATCTTACAGCTTGGTTGTTTGTAATCCTTGCCTCCTGACTTTGTAGATACCAAGCAACCCAATCGTCTTTGTCCCAGTTAAAGACAAATTCCAAATAAAAAACCCTTTGCCAAAAGCTGTCCAGGTTTGAACATGTCAAAATCACTTACTTGACATACACCAAAGACAGCTGTAGATACTTCATAGCAAAAGAGCAGCTTTTGTTTTTGTCAGTTTACATTCTCGAAACTGAGCTTACCCATTTCTTCCTTGGCAGCCCAGACTGGACATTCCCATGTCTGTACTGAAATGACCGTGTGTGTATTCAAGGGAGGAGAAGGGGCCGGCTCTTCCTTTAGGCATATTTGGGTCCTGGTGAGGACACACACTGTACATTCTGAAGCTTTGTTTGCGTCTGGAAAAAATTAGCCACACTCAGATCTTTTCCACTGCAGGTCCCGTCAGGAAGCCCAAGTATGTGGAAAGCCCCAGAGTGCCTGGAGATGCAGTTATAATACCGTTCAGAGAAGTGTCCAAGGCAGCAGAGCCCAATGAGAATGGTAAGAATATGTTTTCAATAATTTCCACCCCCCCTAAAGATTTTACATAATGACACTCCATTTCTGAGTGAAACTTGAGTGCCTCTTGTAGGAGGAAGGTTTGCCAAACAGAATGTACTTGGGAGATTTTTTTTCCCTTGGGCAGTTACAGAGATTTGTTTAGCTAATGTAAATTCTTGGAATTATATATACAGTATAGGAATAATTGAGTGGGTGCATATGCATTAAGAGTTGAATCTTCTTTCTTCTCAGCGTTGACCTCCCAGGCAAGGGGGGATAAAGAAAGCCAGCCAGGAGACTGCTTCCAGCACTGTTTTGTTTTTCTGATACTCCATCATTTAAGAGTATTCAACAGGCTTTGGCTGAAAAGCTGACACTTTCACTGGACAAGTTTCTGATAACTAGCTTTGTTAAAAGCATTTGGATAGCTTTTGAAAGCTTTTTTCTTTTTAGCATCTAAAGTTTTTCTTTAGGGAATGTTGAAGAGCCTCCTCCCCCATCCAAATTAATTGAAATTTTTAGTAAAGATATTTTATAGCTTTCTTTTTCCTAGATCTGGAAATATGTTTAACAGACATTACAAATGATAGCATTTGATAAATACATCAATAGTTCTCTATTTTTTTTTCAATTGATTTGAGAATTTATCTGTTTGTCCCTTTCTATGGTGGCAGAGGCTCCCCAACTCACAACCGTGTCGCCTTTAATTTGAATGTTTGAACTTGTATCTCATTTTCCTATGGAAACTTGTGGTTTGGAATCCTGGCCCATGTAGAAAAATCCATTCTGTCTTCAATGTAGATATTAGTTTATATAGTAATGCTGAAAGAGAAAACTCCTTCATATTTCTACCGTGGGACACCTGGGATTTTCCTTGCCCCAGTTGTGGGTAGTCAGGGCTACAGCTCTTTGATGTTGTAACTGCTATGTGTGCATTTTGTGTTTCTCTTGATATGTAGTATGGAGTGGCACAGAGTAAGATGTGGAAGGAAAATGGAGTAGGGTGGTGGTGAAAATAAACCTAAAAATGAGCTAAGAGGAGGAATTGGCAGAAGATAAAAATAAACAAGAGGAGTTTGGGATGGTTGGGAGATAAGATGGGGCTAGGAGCTGGCTATTCTGGGCAGGGAAGAGGTACTGTTGCCTGTGTCTTGGTGTTAGAGATTTTACCCTTTCCTTTCTGTCCAGGTATCTAGCTGTTTGGTTTGAGTAAGAGGTTTACGCTAAGATTTGTGCTGAGGAGGGACAGGGTGCCAGGTGAGTGGTGTGTAATTAGGATGGCCATCTTACAGACATGAGGACCCTCTGGGTGGTGAATTCACATGTGCAGGGTGTCCACTTTTAGATCTGGTCTGCCATTTCTGTTCTGCGAGTTGAAAGGAAAATAAAAGCCTGATCCGCTGAAGTGAATATCAGTTATCAAATTTGGTAAGCTGTTTGCCCATTTGAGAATAAGCCCGCCATTACTCTCATTGCCACCCTTCAAAGCCTTTGAAGGTCTGGTCATTTATGCCCTTGGTGTTTTGGCTGGCCAAACATGGCCATGATGTTACCTTTCTCTCCCTGGTGGGGAATATCTTGGAGGTCCTGTGGAGAGTTTAGGACTCCTTCTGGGGTGAGAACAGAGGAGAAATTTAGGAATTGTATTGAACAAAGAAAAGAGATTATAAATAGCTCCCATTGTCAACTTTACTTCTCTTGCCCGAGGAGGAATTGGCTGTCTTTGTTGGGGGCAGGAGGCATTCTCCTGCTTGGCTGCCAGGTGAACTAATTCAAGTGTAAAGATTGATATTGGGGGCATAGCCTGCACTTTGCATGTGCACTCACTGCTGAGACCCTTGCTCTCAGATTCAGCATTGTCTGTTTCTCAGGAGACTTAAATTATGATATACCAAGGGGCTGTGAACATGAACCAGAAATTTTGTCTACAGATAGGGTACATTTTCTCTTTTTTAAGTGTCCAGGAAAAGAAAAAGAGGTTAAGTTTCATGTTTGTAAGTCTATGGCCTTGTGTGGATAGCAATGATGTTGGTGGAAGCCCTAGCAGTTTAGCTGTTGGTTCTGAGAAAGTGGTCTTAACACAATTTACCTTGACAATTAGTAAAGGATGGTGTGTTTTGTAATCTCCATGGAATTGTTTTACATTTCAATAGGGTTAATTAAGTCTGCCATACTAAAGTGTAAATTTTATGTCCAGGTCAGTGAACCTAATGGAGAGGCTGGAGCAAACTAAAACTAATTGAGTTTGGGTATTAACCCAAGCATGTACTGATGTGTGGTAGACAAACCCTAATTTCTGGGGCTTAATATCAAACAACATCACTTAAAATTTTAATTCAAAATTTGGCCTTACACTTTTCATATTTTCCTTGGGCATTTAAAAAAAAAAAATCTCTTGAGATGCATTTTTGGATGCTGTTAATAACAACAGTTCAGTATTTAACAGACTAACAAACTATTGAAAACAGCCCTTTGTGAAATGCTTTTGAAATTTCCCGTAGGCTCATGAAATATCAGGTTACTCCTAAATATTTGAAATACCCTTCCCAGACTAAGCTGCCTTGTTTTATGGTTTAGCTCCATAAATTCTTGATTCTTAGCTGTTTGAAATTTAAATCAAAGTGAAACAAAACCAATGAGCACTTTGAATTTGTTTATTAATTTATAAGTAATTATGTTTATGTGAATTTGCATATTTTAGCTATCTGGGGAGTGGGTTATATGATATGGACAGATGAATATTTTTATTACATACCAAGAATCTATTAAAGTTTACATTCACCTGGAAACATCTTTAGAAAATGATACTTTATTTAATATTTTAAAATATTTTGGAAAAACAGCATTTTCTACTTTGGTAAAAAAGAGTGACTTAATGAGCCCCACAAACAGAATACAATCCTCTTTTTCCTGCCGAATGGTTCTAATAACCTGTGTGTGTCATACAGAATATGTTCTTCACAAATAAGCTTCCTATTGCTAAACCAACATATTAGTTAGCGGGGAAAATGTCATTTACTTACAAGACAATACCTCTGCCTGAAGGGGAAAAAAACCCCAGATAAATTACAAAGGATTATTAAATTATAATAGGATTCACAGCTATGTTTCTTTGAGTTAGGGGCAACCATAATCCGTTTAGGTTTGCTTCCATCTGTCATTAGCTGCTTGAGCAAGCTTTGATGGGGAGGGGTGAGAAAATTTTAGTCTAATGAGTCATTGCTTGGTGAAGATCAATCTCAAAACATGATGAAACTTCTCCTCTGGTAGTATAGTTAGGAACTAAAACGAACATGTATGAAACAGGAGAGTAATTACGTGCGAAACTATCTTGGGGGGAGTAAGGCTTTTTTTTTTAAGATACGTTTAAATATTGACACCTTATGTTGTTGACTATTTCAGATAGTCAAATAGATATAGAGAATGAGAGGGCTATAAAGAACATGGCACCTGTCTACCTACTACTCAGCTTAAGAAATAAAACAACTATATTTCTTCCTGATCATATTCCCCTTCCTTTACCAAGAGGTAACTTTGCTCCAGCTAATTTAATTTTCAGCTTCTTAGAATAGTGGTAGGCCATTTGACCAATAGTTGAATAAAGTTTTAGTTAGATGAAAGCACAGAAAAAAGATGTGCCATGTATATGTCCTGTGGAAGAGAGACTAGAGGTAGAGTATCCATTCATTCTGCATTTCCTTAAAATAAATATTAATTAGATTCTCATACTGTGAAAAGTGCTATGTTGGATGCTATTTGAGATGGGCTATCTCTCAAACAGGTTCTTTCTTCATGGAGCCTTAGAGTCTGGTTGGAGGTTAAAGACCTGTATATGCAGAATGACTGTAATAGTAGAGGCAAGTAGTGTTGACTAATCCAAGCTGGTGTCGGGTGCTCGTGGAGCTGGGCTGGAAGGGACTTGATTGCCTTAAGATTTACCTAGCAACAAAGTATAGGATACAGTGGGGCACAAAAAGAGATGAGAGTCAGGGAGATGGTTAGGAAGAGATTTCAGTAGTTTGGTATGACAGAGTAAGATCTCAAATTAGAACAGGATCAGGAAAGAAGAGGTGATGAATAGGAAGATTATTGAGAAATTTTATGGACCTGGGAGCTGAAGACACAAAGATGATGACTTCAAGGCTTTGAGGCGACATTAAGATGACACTGAAAGAGAGGGAACCATCCGTTTTGGTTTGAGTTCAGTTTCAGGGACATTGAGTTTGAGATGCTGGTGGAGCATCTAGGCACATAGGTGCCCACTGAACAATTAGAAATTCAAACTGGGTTTCAAAAAGTTCTGGGTATGAGCTGGGCATCCTTTCCTTAGAGGGAATGTGATGAAATGAGATATGTTAGACTAGAGAAAAGGCTGTTCAGAGAAGAGGACTGAGAAACTTTGATATGTCATTCATGAGCTGTGAATTAGGTGGAAGAAGCACCAGCAAAAGGGTAAGATAAGAACCCTCAAGACCACACAGTAATTCTGGAAACCATGGATTTCTTCTCTGAGCATCTGTTCTGAGAGTTGCCACTTTCTTCCTTGGAGGACAGTATTTGCAAGATCAAAAATTATAGGAAAATCAAAAGAGGAGATTTGGCCATTTATAAAGAAAAAAATAACTGTGCCTTATAGGGCTGTTTCAGGAGGCTTGTGAAAGAAATGAATTTAAGTTGTAGGTAGGTGACAGGGAAGTGCAGGTGGTGAGGATAGACCATCCCGTTTTTACCCCAAGGCTTTGAGCACGTAAGGGAAGATGAGATGCATGCACAATAGTTTTTACTGATTTTAAAGGAAAGGGAGAATTTAGTACAGTTGAAGACTTATAGTAGAGGTTCTCAAAGTATGGACTCTGGACTTAGAGGCATCCCCAAAACCCTTACAGGGGTCTGGGGGGTCAAAACTCTTTCATAATGATATTAGGAAGATAATTCCATCTCTCTTGCATTAATTTGTGCACTGATGATGCAGAAGCAGTTATTGGTTAAGACTACTGATGCCTTAGTGCACATTGAGGTAGGGGTACCTGCTGTACTAGAGCTAAGACTGCTATTTTTACCACCATGCATTAGTACCAAAAATAATAACTCACTGGGTAACATCCCTGACAAAGCACAGAAAATAACAAATGTTACTAAATCTTGACCTTGACTATCTTTTTAATAGTTTGTGTCATAAAATGAGAAGTCTCCATAAAGCAATTCTGCTGCATGCTGAAGTATGATGTTGCTTCAAAGAAAACCACTCATGTGACTGTTTGAATTGCAAGCGGGCCAGCTAATTTTTTAATGGAACACCATTTTTACTTGAAAGAATGACTGGCAAACTAGGGTTATTCAGAATTGGGTATCTGACACACGTTTTCTCAAAAGGGAACAAAATGAGCATGTCATTTCAATTAAAAAATAAAAAGACAGGGATTAATTGCCAATGATAAAATTTGACCTTTCAAGTAAAAAATTAGGTTTTTGGGATTTGGATTTGTCACATTGAGCTTGATGGCTTCTCAGGACTTTTCATTTGAGATGTGATATTAATAAATGTGATATTTTGGTATTGTATAATAAATGTGTCAGCACTTGCAAGATCTGTAAAACCAGTATTGTCCAAATCATCCAATGATGCATGATGTTAAGAAATCATGCATGGCTAAAGACCACTTGAAGCTTATAACAGGGGCACCTGGGTGGCTCAGTCAGTTAAGCGTCTAACTTCAGCTCAGGTCATGATCTCACGGTTCGTGGGTTCGAGCCCTGCATCAGGCTCTGTGCTGACAGCTAGCTCAGAGCCTGGAGCCTGCTTCAGATTTCTGTATCTCCCTCTCTCTGACCTTCCCCTGCTCAACTGTTTGTCTCTCTCTCTCACACACAAATATATAAAAACATTAAAAAAAATTGAAGCTTGTAACAGATCACTGACTTTTATTGTTTTTTTTTTCCTATTTTTTAAAAATTACTTTTAATGTTTTATTTATTTCTGAGAGAGAGAGAGAGAGAGAGAGAGAGAGAGAGAGAGAGAGAGAGAGGCAGTGTAAGCAGGGGCAGGTCAGAGAGAGAGGGAGACAGAATCAGAAGCAGGCTCCAGGCTCTGACCTAGCTGTCAGCACAGAGCCCGACACAGGGCTTGAGCCCAAGAACCATGAGATCATGACCTGAGCCAAAGTCTGACGCTTAGCCGACTGAGCCACCCAGGTGCCCCTAATTGACCTTTACTGTAACAGAGTACATAAAGTATATTGATATGGATTCAAAGTCAACACTAGAACTAATCTTAAGAAATTGCTACTTGTCAAGTTTTGGTGAGGTATCAAAGAAGAATATCTGTAATTAACTGAGAAGGCTCCTCGCTTTCCCAGCCACATATCTCTCTGAGGCCACACTTCTTCACAAGCTTCACCCAGAAGAATATATCACAACAGATTAAATGCAGAAGTAGACGTGAGAATCTAGCTGTCTTCCATCAGATCAGACATTAAAAGGAATTTGCAAAAGTGTAAAAACAATGCCATTCTTTATAAATTGAAAATATTTTGGGGTTGCCTAGATGGCTTGGTCAGTAGAGTAATTGACTCTTGATTTGGGGCTGTTAAGTGTGAGCCTCACACTGAGTGTAGAAATTATTTAAAATCTTTGGGGAAAAATTTTTTAATGGTTCTTATTTGTTTTTGAGAGAGTGAGAGAGCAAGCGCACAAGTGGGGGAGAGGCAGAAGAGCGGGAGACACAGACTCCGAAGCAGACTCCAGGCTCTGAGCTGTCAGCACAGAGCCCAGTGCAGGGCTTGAATTCAGGAACTGTGAGATCATGCTGAAGTTGGATGCTTAACTGACTGAACCACCCAGGCACTCCCCAAAAATATTTCTAATTTAAAAAAAATTTTTTAACATTTATTTATTTTTGGAGAGACAGCGTGAGTGGGAGAGGGGCAGAGAGAGAGGGAGACACAGAATCTGAAGCAGGATCCAGGCTCTGAGCTGTCAGCACAGAGCCCGACACGGGACTTGAACTCACAAACTGTGAGTTCATGACCTGAGCCAAAGTCAGACACTTAACTGACCGAGCTACCCAGGCATCCCCCAAAAATATGTTTTATTAAAAATGTTTACTATGTATATTTTGCTAACATAGAATGGATTCACATAGATTTTTAAAAATTCTTTTTTTTAATCTCCAATGTGACAAACATCAATAATTCACATTTAAGAGTTAGACAAAAAGTTTGAGGACCACTGGCTGTGAGGAAGGAAAAGAAGACAGAGAAAATTTTAGAAAGATGAGAAATTTGATCCAGATTCTGATAGTTATCTAGACTTGAGAGGATGAGGAACTGTAAGTAGAAGTATGACTAGAAAGAAAAAGGCTAATTCAGAGACATTTTGAAAGAGGAAATGGTAAGATTTAGTGACAGTTTCAATATGGGGTGAATAAAGTGGAGAGCTTAAAGATAGCTTGTATGATAACTAGGTTTTTGTATTAAGGACTAGAAGCCAGTTATTGACAGAGTGAGCTCAGGTTCACGGATAGATGCTCCTCTGTAAATAAGTGTTTTTGGAAATTGAAGGAGAGAAGGTGGTATAGGAGAAGGAGCAGTTTGGGGTACCTGGGTGGCTCAGTGGTTGAGTGTCCAGCTCTCGATTTCAGCTCAGGTCATGATCTTGTGGTCTGTGGGTTCATGCCCCGTGTTGGGCTCTGTGCTGACAATATGGAGTCCTCTTGGGATTCTCTCTCTGCTCATTCACAGGCACATGCACGTGCTTGCACTCTGTTTGCTGTCTTAAATAAACTTAGAAACAAAAATGAAAGCCGTTATATGGGCCAGTTGGAACTGTTGGAACAGTTCGATAATTATAAAAAAGAAGGAAATTTGTTCCCTTGAAGGAATAGTGAATTCATAGAAAGTTACTTAAGGCAGAAAAATCATAAAAAATTATGGTTTTGATAGGTAAGATAAATATAAGCACATTGAATATAGATTGGAATCCATGAAACCAGAAAATGAAATAATAGTAAGAAAATGGGCTCCTGGTGTTAAAGTTGGTAGAAATAATGACCAATTTTGATATAGCATCTTATCTCAAAGATGCTTGGTGTGTAAGATACTTTCTCATTTTTTTCTTTTTTCTTTTCATTTCCTTCCTTCCTTCCTTCCTTCCTTCCTTCCTTCCTTCCTTCCTTCCTTCCTTCCTTCCTTCCTTCCTTCCTTCCTTCCTTCCCTCCCTCCCTCCCTCCCTCCCTCCCTCCCTCCCTCCCTTTCTCACAACCTATAAGAAGTGGGTTATGGCCACTTCCCTCATGAAGAAATTTAGGGTGTTAGGTTCAGGCTGTAAGTGGTCCAGAATAGTTTTGGTTGGGAGAAGTCCATTCTTCTGAGACTGTAGGGAAGGATGAGGGGATGATTATAGGGGGCACAAATGGATTTGAAGTGAGGATGGTGGTAATTGGGGAGGTGGTCCATTTATGGACTGTACCTGAGGGTTGGTGCCCCAAACATAGTCCAACAAGTGTGGGTAGTTAAAAAGAGAAAAGAAGTGACCTGAAAAATTCTCTTTGCCTTTCTTGTTTATTTCATAATGGTGACCTATTGAAGATTCCGTGAAAACGTTACTGGGAAGGAATATCCCTCCCCATTTGTCTAATGGAGTCCTAGGAAGTATGAGGCCAATTATCCTTTCAATTCCAAATACAGCCATCATAAAATCTTTAGATATTTAAATCTGTGAGATATAAAATGTTGCTAAGAGATGATGTCTCTCTAGCACTTATCCCACTTGTTTTGGATAAGGTACACCTATTATTGATGAGTGATTTAATATTTACTACATGAATGAAAATACTTGCCATTTAGAGTGTCCCATTGGATTTTGGTTTGGAGGTCATTTTGTAGTAAAAATTAGTTCTAAGAAATCTTACGTTACTATTCAGATCTCAGTATTTGTGATTGGCTGTGGAAGTAGAAATACATTTTAATTTCACAGTCCAGTATATCAGTGTGAGTTCCCAGGCGACTCATCTCTCCCAAAATGGCACCGTCACTCTCTTCACGCAGGGGTCCTTCTGCCAGAATGAAAAGTTCAGCCAGAGAGAAAGCTCTGTGCATTAGGGAGGGAAAATGCAGCCAGCTTGACATGGATTGAGGAATTCAGACTGAAGAAGGCTTCTGAGGGGAAGGTCACTAGAATGACATTTGAGAAGAGAGAATTATATGAAGAGACAGTTGGGAAGCTTTTGGACAAAATGAAATTTCAGTGGCTTACTGGACGCTAATCCTGAAATAAAGGGCATCTGTTCATCCCGAATCCAGGTAAGGTTTGGGAACTTTAGGGGCATCCAAGTCCAGGTTGAACAATTAGGAGAACAAATTGATCATGAATTTGGAGGTGTCAATTTAGACATTAAACCTGGAATTGCCACAGCTCTCAGCTTGTCTGAAAGGGCGAGGTTTAGATGAGGAGTTAGTTGTCTTTGCATAAATACATATGTTTTAGTGAAAACCTTGGCAATCTGGGGTGTCTGTCTACAGACACAGTGTGGAGGCTGCAGTGACTCCTCGGGGGAGGGCACCACACCCTGTAACATGGGTTACAGGGTCTCAGAGGGAGTCCCACGTTAGCCCTAGGCCATGGCCTTTTTTGCCATCAGGGTAAATCCTGTGGCAGCCAAGCCTGTGCAGCTGTTCTCTGTGCCTCCATCAGCAGCTGCCAACTGGGAGTAGTTTCTGGCCCTTTCCCTGGAGTTTCAGGTTGAACCAGAAGCTAGACATTCAAGGGCACCAGTCACAATCTGGTAGCGGTATACAGATTGTTTTGAAAGGAAAGGGGAACGTATAGTAGAGAAACTGCTGAGTTCTGGCCCCTCACCCTCTTCTTTCCTTTTCCATCTGCATCCTGTTCTCTCCCTCCCTGGTCCAGCTGCCACCTGAGATAAAATAGCTGCCCGCCTGAGCCTTGGAGCGAGGGCGGGTGGGACTGATCCTGTTCAGAAGTGGTTCAGCCCTTGGGTGTGCCTGAGTTTTTCTGATTTGGTTTAGTTCCTGCCTTCTTTTCCCAAATACCCAAGTACCTTGGGAACCAAAATGTGGTTGGAACTCTCTGGTGGGAAGGGGCCTTTTCTTCTGGGTGTGGTTGACGCGCCCTGGGGTGCTTTTTTACCCCTTTTGGCTTGGGGCCACTGCCCCTTCCTGTTACAAATTTAACACAAATGATCCAGAAACATGTGGGTGGTCTTAACCCAGAACAATCAAGCCTTCGTTATTTTACCCCTGCAGTTTTCTAGAGCAACTAAAAACAAAACAAAACAAAACAAAACAAAACAAAAAAACATCCAGACTGGCAAACAGCAATTCTTACCACACACATTGGGAGCTTTTGAGAATAAGCAAGGGGTGGGATGCTTTTCCTTCCTTGAAGATACAGCCAGCCTGGTTTCCCTGTAGCTGCTATCCTGGGAGAATGACTGAGCAAAACTGATAATGTGAGTAAGGATAATACAGATGCTCTTTTCAGCTCTGCTTGTTTTGATTTTTGCGGTTCCTTAAGGAAGGAAGGCAAAGTTAGCATTGAACTTTGGTGGTGAAATTATAGCTCAACGGTAACACTGCTGTTTTGTTCTTTCCTCGTGTTATCTTTCTAAGACTTCTCTGCAGATTTCCACAACTAAGAAAAATTGGTTCATGAATGTATGGGTCTGGGTCTCTAGACGATTAACAAGAAAGAATAAAACATTGAGTGAGAGTATTACAGGTTGCATATTTGTTTTAAAGCTGTAACATCTGTAAGCAGAGTTTGCTTTATATGGTTTTTTACTCCCTGATGGATGCTGATTTAAAAATACAGGAGAGGTGTTAGAATGGTGTGGATATCATTTCATCACCCTTAATTAAGGGTAGCTGTAGCTCAACATTTAAACCCAACAGCAGTGTTTAAGTGGGAAAAGTAAGATGACCAGCTGGTCAGGGAGGCCAGAGGAAGGACAGGTTCTAAGCATGCCCTGTGACCTTCAGGTTAACTGTGCTGCCAACATTACTGTGGAGTATGCTGAGAATACAGCCTAATTTTTCTACATCCTCACTTAAACAGCAGTGTATCCTGGGCCTGGTCTCCTGGGACATATTTTGCCAGGATTTAAAAATCTTTGTTTCAGAGTGGATTCCTGTTTTGATTTTTGACTGCTGTGGGCGTAGGGTATGCACAGGACATTTCCACCAGAGTAGTAATGTCGTAGTTAATGAGTTCTGAGATTTTAGTTTTACCCCAACATTTAAGTAGCCGGGGTCTCTGCCAGCATGCCACTTGAGTTAAACTTCATTTCAGCCTCCGGTGGGCGTTGGCCACCCTGTTCTCTTAAAGAGTTAAGATGAAGGGCAGGCCTCTTTCTACCTTTGGTGTCTGA
Organism: Proteles cristata cristata; assembly: GCA_017311185.1. NCBI lineage: Eukaryota > Metazoa > Chordata > Mammalia > Carnivora > Hyaenidae > Proteles > Proteles cristata. The sequence goes on from JAESUZ010005346.1 coordinate 618,955, forward strand.
AGTATCCATTTTTCACAGGACATAGAAATAGGAATTGCTGTCCTGTAATCACCCGGTGTTCTGATTCAGGTCAAGTTTTTCACTCTTTGCACTTAGAGTTTCTCTTTTACTGTTTTCTTAACCTGTCACTGCCTCTTAATTAGAATGTATTGCTAGAGGACAGGCAGCTTTGTCAAACTTTGTGCATTTTGTAAAAATACACAAAAGCACCAGACAAGCAGCTGCAAAGGGGACTCCTCCAGATGCAAACCTGAAATTCCCCAGAGGGGCATCTTCATTGTTTTCTCTCTTTGTTCCAGAAGCAAAGACCGATAATGAACCGAGCTGTTCGCCGGCAGCTCAAGAACTGTTGACAAGGCTGGGATTTTTACTGGGAGAAGGGATCCCAAGTGCCACACACATAACCATTGAAGAAAAAAATGAAACCATGGTAATGTCTGAGGAAGATCGTGCATGTCCTACCTGCTCAGAGGATAAATGAAGTCATAACCATCTCCTCCCCCTCCCTGAGTGAGGAAGTCCCTGTTTGCTCCATGAGCCTGGGCTGTTGTGTCTTGAAGTTTATTTCAACAGTTTCTGATTTCTGCAGTGGGGAGGTGGGGAGAGGCGGAAGGGCACAGAACTGAAGGAAATGTCCACATTAACCTTCGAGTCACCACCCAGGGAAGAGTAGCTAAATGAATTTAAGTGGCTGAAAGAATCTCTTAGTCATGATACTACTTTTATCTTTATAATACCATTCTTCTCAGCTGGCTGCTTTGGGATGTGCTTTCCTGTGCTTTTTTCCTGGTGGAGATTTTGGAGGGTCAGTGGGGTGAGGAAAAGATTTGTAGGAGATGAGGCAGAGATAAAATAAGAGGAGATCAAATGGTTCTTGCATGGGAGAGCACCCTGCATCCTAGTGAACAGCAGCCCACCACTTCCCATTCAAGATGTATACGTCTGCATGGCAGAGGGGCCCCGAGCCTCTGCCTCCTGGGAGGGTCTCTGTAAGGGTATCCCACACTGATTGAGATTGCAGTGGCCATCAACCTCCTTGCCCTGATTGCAGAGCCCATAAATCTTCAGGAATTGAATCAGGCTGCAGCGCTCGTGAAACATTACAAAAACAGAGTTCCCAGATTTTCCGTACAGAGGTCAAAGAACTCATTTGTCTTCTGCAAGAATTTAAATGAAAGGAAGTCTGCCTGCTTGCTATTTCTGTTTTATGAATGTGCATTCCCACTAAATTATTTCTAAGACTGCCCTTTTAATTAAAAAACAACAACAAAAGTCATGAGGGAGGGGGACAGAACAAGGATATTTCTCTTTTAAAATTTGGAAGACCACATATATGTGAAGCTCCCTAGTTTTAAAAAGCTGTTTTCCATGTTCCTGTTTTGAGTTTGATCGCTGTAGCGCCAGAAACAAAAGACTGTGTAGCAGCGTCCTGTGTAAAGCCGTGCTAACTCCTCCTTCCGTTCGTCTTGCAGTGCACAGCTCTGAGCCAAGGCATCAGTCCTTGCTCCACACTAACAAGCAGCACCGCATCTCCTAGCACCGATAGCCCCTGCTCAACTTTGAATAGCTGTGTCAGCAAGACCGCAGCCAACAAAAGTCCCTGTGAGACCATTAGCAGCCCTAGTTCAACCCTGGAAAGCAAGGACAGTGGAATTATAGGTAAGAAGCACACGGCTCGGTAATGTAATGGCTCCATGCACATCAGCCAGAGCATTCACCAGGCACTTCTTAAGAGGATTTTAGCGTGGTCTGTGAAGGTCGGTCTGCCAGGGTCCGCCCTGTTCTTTGCAGAACCGTGCTGGCTCCATGTGCAGCCCTGAGGATGAAGCATCCGTTTCTACATTCCTTGGTGTTTATTTTAGAACACTGGGCTCATTTGGTTAAAAAAATTTCCAGATCAGATCTGTCCTGTGAAGTTACAAAATTTTACCTCTTCATCGATCAGTTCCATTTGTTGGGGATCTGGTCACACAAAAACATATGACTGGGCAATAAAATCCCTGAATATTGAGGGATCTTCCTAGCCTAATCTCAAGGTCATTTAGTTCCTGGCGTTTGTTCTTTAGTTTCTTTTAATGGTATCTGACCACTCGTTTTGAGGCCAGAATTTTGTAAGGATGTCCACCCTATGCCCCCGCCCCCCACCCACATAGTAGGTATGGGTGTCCCTAACTGTGAATTAGGAGACACAGATTCTAGTCCTGACTCCTAGGATGCTTAGCTGGGTAATCACTTGGATAACATTTGAGCTCTTTGCACACTTCTTTCCTTCTTTGTAAGGATTCTGATTAGTTCAGTAGATTCTAGTATAGGTCCACATTAGAATCAACTGGAGAATTTAAGAGCCCTTATTTTTATATCTTACCCCGAACAAGAGTGCCTTTACATTTCTGCAGGTGGGATTGAACACCTGTGGGATTGAACAAGCAGGTGTCCAGCTTGTTTGGATGCCTTTCAGATAACAGATAAGTGGAGCCACTGGATGGATTTTATGGACCCTCCTGTACTCCAGCATTGTGGAGTATTGTGGTGCCATTTTATAGTATTTAACTCTTCTGGACATTCAGTTCCTTCCTTTTTCTGAGTTATGAACAGGTCTTTGAGGGGTATTTTGTGTTTTAAGTAAGTGGACTCAGCCTCTCTTACTTCCACATTAGTGTATAATCAAAGAGAATGACATTTGAGCTCCTTATTTTCTTTAGTCACCTCCTATTTTTTTCGAGTGTAATTTGTAAAACCAGGCTGCAGGTTCATGCACTGCATATTTTGGGGATTGCCCCAGAAGATCTGTGAGATCCCTGGTATAGACCTCACTGAAGCTTTCTTAGGGGCCCTCAGCATAAGGATGGCAGCCTGTGCCCTCAGTCTTCCCTTGTTTCAGGCTCTTTAGTAGGTTTGCATTTCATGCAGTTTTAATGATCTTACTCAGATGCTGTCACATACCACAGTATTCACCCATTTAGACCACTGAACGATTTTAGGTCTGCTCAGAGCTGTGCAATTATCACCACCATCTGACTTCAGAACAGTCTCACCCCAAGAAGAACCGCGTGGCCATTGGAAGTCACACTGCATTTCCCTATGCCCTTGGCCCCATGCGTCCAGTAGTCTGCTTTCTGTCTCCATAGATGAGCTTGTTCTGGACATTTCAGTAGAACGGTGGCTTGATGAGGCACCTGAATGACTCAGTCAGTTAAACGTCCGACTCTTGGTTTCATCTCAGGTCATGATCTCATGAGCTCCATCCAGCCCGACTCTCTGCTCCCGTGCATGGTGAGGAGCCTGCTTGAGATTCTCCCTCTCTCTGCCCCTCCCCCTCCCTCTCTCTCTCTTTTTCCCTCTCCCTCCCTCCCCCCCCAAGATAAATAAATAAACATTAGGAATATAAAAAATAAAAGGTGGCTTGAGGTTTTCATAGCAAATTTAAATTCTTTCACTCAGCTTCAAGCCCTTATGGTGAGCTTATTCTGCTGATTTCCTATTCTCAGCTCACTCCATTTCCCCACCTACTGTTTATTAGGTCAACTCATTTTCCCCAATGTTACTCTGTTCTCATGTCCTCTCTCCAAGCTTTCCATCACTGATGGGTCTCTGGTATTCTGTGGTAGCCAGTTAACTTCCTTTACAACATTCTTCACCCTTCTGAAATGTCCTTCTGTCCATAGTTAACCTTCCGTCAGAAGAGGAGTTGGTCATTGTTACGGTTTTTTTGGGATAGCCTTTCCCTTTTCGTGAAATGATCTGCCATTGGCATTGTATGCCTCTGATTATAACTAAGCCAGTTTCTTGTTTTGACAGAAATTTTTTCAGTGACAGAAAATGAACCTCATTCATTCATTTCTCCTGTTCTCTGTCTCTCTCTTGTTGAGATACGGTGCTACAATTTTAAAAGTGTTCTATTTTTTGTTGTTGTTGTTTATTTTGAGGGTGGGGGTGTGTGCACATGTGAGCAGGGGGCAGACACAGAAATACAGAAATGGAAGGAGAGAAAGAATTCCAAGGAGTCTCCACGCCCAGCTATGAGCCCAACGTAGGGCTCATCCCAGGACTGTGAGGTTGTGACTTGAAGCGAAAGCAAGAGTTAGATGCTCAGTTGACTGAGCTACCCGGATGCCCCTAAAAGTGTTCCAAAGAAAAGTTACTGGTATTGTTTTCTGTCTTGTCATTGAGAGATTGATCTGTAGGAATGCCAAGGCTCTTAATTAGTACTTGATTTAATATAGTTCCATCTAATCCCAGACTGGTTAGTCCCCTTATTATATGCTCTCCCTAGCATCTCTGTATTTTCCTTTAATTTACTTGTTCTGGTTTTGTTGTTTATTCTTGTCTCCACATAGATGGGGAGCAGTCCTCATTTATGTTATTACGGCTATCTACCGGACTCTCAGCTTGGTATTGGAAGTGAGAATTTAAGGAAGGAGAATTGTTGCCACTATCAAGTTGCATCAAGGGAGGGAATGTTTAATTGGTTTTGAAAGAAGCTATGCAGTATTCCCATTCCAAGTTGGCATTGTCACATCTTTTAATGTTTGTCTTGTCGTTAAAGTTAAATGACACATTTCATGTCATTGAGACTGTCCTTCATTCCTTGGCTGCAGTCAGACGTGTTCCCTTAACTCAGCTTTGCATGAAAAATGGTGACCATAGAGATGAAGTGGTAGTCATTAGGCAGTGTACGTCCATCTTTCACAGAAGGCCCCCAGCTTTGGAGATTGGGCATCTTACTGCCTTAGCTGATCTCCTGCAGGGAGTAAGGACGGTAGGTGGCTGAGAGGGAAATACTGCTGGGAACAGTGTTCCTCTGTTCTCGCTTCTTCAGTGACCTGCAGAACTAGAACCTGTTGCCAAGGGATACAGGGGAGAGGGTATGGTAGGGAGGAGAAGGGGGAAAAAAAAAGCAGTGTTTCCTCATCAGGCAGACTGTAGCCACAGCTCTTTGAAGAGGCAGGATTAGTGGGGGCAGAGGAGGCTGAGTGCTTCCTTCTGAATCAGTACAGGGTATGTAGGTTTCATGGCCTCTTCACAGAGGAGGGATCTGTGACTCAGTTGTGGTTCTGTGATGCTGGGGGTGGAGTGTGTGCTCTTTCTATCTGAGGAACATGACGGTTTTTATAAGGTGTAGCCTGGGAACAGCAGCCTTTAGGCATCTTAGGTGTTTTAAGAGAGGATTTTATTCAAGAACACCGTGATCTGAGTGGGCGGTGATGAAGGTGAACTACGTTGGCTTCATGCTCTGGCTTTCTGGCAGCTAGTTAGGATCCATGTTCTAAAGTTTCATAGACCCTAGAGAGAGCAGGGAGGAAGTTTCCATTTAATTTTCTGTTTCAAATTGTTTAAAGAGTTGTCAGCCCATGGAGCTTGGTTGGAGCGGCAGAGGTATTAGGGGTGGGCTGACAACAAGGGCACACAGTTACCGTGGCATTGTGTAGCTTAGGGTCGCTGCAGGCACCCACACAGGGCTCAGAGTTGTATGCACAGTATTAGCACAGTTTATTTAGGGCACTTAGGGGAAATTTCACATAGTGCTAACCCATCCTTAGCAATTCCTGTCCCTCCTCTTACTATGCAAGCTGATTTCCATCTTGCTGATTATATTTAATCTACATGTTTTTGCTCAGCAGATGCCACGAAGGGAAGGTTGCATTCCCACACGCTCAGACAGCCTTGTCAGGGCTGCCGTGGGGTGTCCTTCCTATGTTCTGCTTCTGCTGGTTTTGACATATGGTAGGTGAAGAGAACTGTTTTTTTAGGAACAGCTTAGTGGGGGAAAGGGCAGAACGATGACCATTAGGAGAATTTATTGGACCCCTTCCAATCTTTCTGTGTGGAGGTCAGGGTTTAGTAGACCCTCTACCCTCTGTTCCAGCTTCATTGTGTCCTACAGAGGGTAGTCCCACTTCATCCTCCTTTGATGAGGTCCAAGTTCTTACGATGTTCTTTAGCAGCTTTTTAGAAGTATCAGAATTTTGTCATGTACAAATCCTGTCTCTGCTGGGTGGGCAGTAACTGAATTCCCCACAAATACATATATATATTTTTTTGACAGTGGACCAACTGCTTTTATTTATTTATTTATTTATTTAACAAATAGTTTATTGTCAAATTGGTTTCCACATAACACCCAGTGCTCATCCCCATGCATGCCCCCCCTTCCCCCCACATCCACCAGTCCTCAGTTTGTTCTCAGCATTCAAGAGTCTCTCATGGTTTGCCTCTCTCCCTCTCCCCCACCATTTCCCCCCTTCTTCTCCCCTATGGTCCTCCTTTAAGTTCTTCCTAATCCTCCTATACATGCAAACATATGATATTTGTCCTTCTCTGCCTGACTTATTTTGCTCAGCGTAACACCCTCAAGGTCCATCCATGTTGCTACACATGGCCAGATTTCATTCTTTCTCATTGCCATTAGGTAAAATTTCCTAGTCTTTACATATTACAATCATTAGCATTGCCTAGAAATTGGTGTCTAATTTTTCAATTTGCAATGTGAAGACTTCTAAATGTGAAATTATACGCAAACAGCATAAGGTAGCTTATGCTACCTTAAATTTGCTTTAATGGAAAACTTTGTAAAGAAGTGGCTTTTAAAGGGGTTTCTTTCATACCCGAGAAAACATTTTTTCTTAGTGATGCTCCTTTAGTAAACTTGCTTCCAACTGTTGAATAGAACTTGTAAACTGTATTAATTTTGGCTTAGAAAAAAATTAAGTAGGTGTATTCATTGGAATGTGTATGAAAGCAAGTCTGATTAAAAAAAAATTTTTTTTAACAAGCACTGTTTGATTTAAATGTATTGTTTAGATTTTGTCTGTGTCCATATGCTGATCAGTACTGTGGTGTGTGTGTGTGTGTGTGTGTGTGGGTGTGTGCGCGCGCGCGCGTGTGTATTTCAAGAAAATAGGTTATTTCTCTATTTAGGAAGAAAGTAAATGCATATTGGATGAGAAGAAACAAACAAAACCCAGCTGTCCTATCACAATTTAAAAACAAAATAACAATCCTTCCTAAGCATTAATAATAGATGTGCCCAGGAGAGGGACTTACAGGTAGCAATTAGAAAAATTCAATTCTGGCTGAGTAAGAGACCATTAAAGTTAGTCATCTTTCCCTTCCAGGCCCTTCCTCTGCTGTCTCCTTGTACCTGCTGACATTTATAATCTCCAAATTACTTTTGTAGTATCCCAGATCTGCTTCCTGTTGAGAGTTGGTAGTAGGGCAACTCCATGAAGGAGGAGGGTTATTCTGAGTGGACTGTGTCCACATCTCCCCCACTGGGCATGTCTCCCACACAGAGCAGGTGTGTTGTTCACCTGCACAGCTTCCCAGCACCTGAGCCACCACATTCCACCAGACCAGATAGCTTTCAAGAGATTAAGTGCTCAGAAATGAAAAGGGTAAAAAACGTGGGCTCTTCCTGCTGCCTTTCCCCTTTCTCTGCTGAGGAGGTGGGGTGTAGCTTGTTGTCCTCTCTCCCTTTGAAGCTAGAAGGCAGGTATAAATTTAGGCAGGGGAGTATCTTCACAGAAACATTTCTTCTGCAAACGGGGCTTGTAGGAAATACTGGGTACTTGATTAGTATCCTGCTGCTGCTTGCTAGAGTTTGATAATATTTATTTTCTGCCCAGTTGCTTTGTATATTTAAAAAAAAAAGTTTCTCATGGGCTGACTTTTATCTTCCTGTGATTTGACTCCCTTCTGGGCTTATAAAATGAGAGTGTGTCCAGAGGTAGCTAGAGACCTTTTGTTCCTTTTATTTCCTGGATGTTGTGTCTCACAGGAGATGATCATATGCATAGAGCGGCCTACAAAGACAAATTAATTGTATTTTATTTTCATTTTTAACCTGTTGTAAATACTGCCCTTTTGATTTTATGCTAATACTGCGTTGTATTGCCCTGTTTGCTACTAAATTAAAATGCTTTGAAATTGATTTGGTAATAACTATTTAGAGTGTTTCAGATCTGTGTTAATATTCATTTTGCTACATTGCCTGCAATTTAAAAAATCATCCTTAATTATAGAAGCTTTTTTTTTTTTTTAATCTCCTGGGTGAAGGAGGAAAATTTGCCTTTACATATATAATTTGGTAATATACTTAATGTGGGAAAGAAATCCTTCGTGACGATTTGAGGCAGTAGAATGCCTGCTGTACTTGTATTCACAGTGTAGTTGGATTCTTTAGGCTGTTCTGTCAGTATAGCAAGCATTTATTGGCACCTACTGTGTACTAGGAGCAAGTTTGTTCCGTACTGGTACAATAAAGATCAGGTAAAAACTTATCCACACTCATGGAACCAAGAGTGGCTTTTTTGTCCTTGGAGAACTGAGCAAATTGTCAATTACTGAAAAGGGTTTAAAACGTGGTGGTGATTGACACCTCTTGATGGAAGATGTATGGTATAGGTGCATAATAATACCAAGCACTGGTGGTGCTTTGTGCTCTTTTCTGGAAGAGTCCAGAATTCTGTGGAGTCATTGGACTATGTCAGAAGCTCCAGTGTCTGTGCCTTCAGTATGCACGTTATGCAAAGCTTTACCAAAACACAGCATTGGGTGTTATCGCTAGAAAACTTCATGGGTGTTTAAATCCACAGGCTTTTTCTCTGGAGGCTATTACCTGCTGTGTCAGACTGTGTTCAGGCAGTGTGGTCTGTCCTCCACTTCACCAGTGCCCTGCTCCCACTGATCCTTTAGGTGTTTCCACAGTCTAAGGGAGTTCACAAATGCAGCTGTGAACCATGGCTTGGGTCCCTGGCCTTGATACATGTCATAGTAGAGCGTGCCTTGCGCAATGCCATGAGCACTGAGCCAGAGATTTGGTTCAGAGATCTGTCTGCCACAAGCCAAAGCACAGTGCCCGTGTGCAAGGCCAGAAGGGGAGCAGGGCTGTGCTTTACACAGGCCAAGCTGTTGTCCATCAGAAGTTGTGGGAGGAGAAGCCAGAAAGTCCCCAAAAGCCTAAGGTAACTCACGCCACCTTCCCTGTGGCATTCTGGGCAAGGACGAGTTAGGTTGAGTGCCTTCCCTGGAGCCTTCTCCTTGCTGGGCTGAGGGAGGTGAAAGCAGTCGCTCCAGGTGAGCCGCCTCTGTTCGCTGTGTGGTTGGTTACTTTGCAGGTGGGGCTGAGGAAGAAGCCCAGCCTGGTGTTTCTGGTCTGAAGGTTTCAGGCATGCTGGTTTCGTCCATGCAGTCCTTCTCTCTGTCACCTGGGGAGATACAAATACAGCACAGCAGCTGGGACCATGCAAGACATTGGGGGTGAGCAAGGGAAGAAGCGAATCCTTTCAGGCCAGGAGGACCAGGGTATTGGGCACAGTGCACTTCCTCGACTTTTCTGTCTGCTCTTTACCCAGTCTCATTTAGTCTCTGATTTCTCTTTCCAAAGTTGTTAGTGATCTTTATGCTGCCAGGTCAAAGGAGGTGGTATATCTGTAGTATAGCTGGGATTTTCTTTTTTCATTCCCTTCTCCCACTTTTCTAAGCAACGATTATGTCTTTTTTGTTTTGTTGATCTTCAGTTCATTGGTCCAGTGTTTTAACTTTGTGTCAACCACTATACTGAATATAGAAATTGAAAAATGTTTCTTTGTTTTTTTAGTACTACTCTATTTTCAGCTGCATCGGGAGGAAAATGTTCTTGGCTACTTATGATATATGAGGCACTTTACATTCATGCCTTTATATCTGATTTTGCCCATAAAGCAAGGAAGGACAAAGGACTCTCTTTATAGAGCCCTGGCTTTGAAAATTGGAGAATGCAAGACTGTTTGTGGAGTGCTTGAAGAAAATGTCAATTTCTGTCAATATTCTAAAAGTCTCTTAAAAATATATTTTTTGGCATATGATTATATTAGAATAAATTAGGGTGCTGCATGTACGTAATTTGTAAATACATGGGTTTGGGATGTCTGCTCCAGTTTTTCTAATAGTGTGGTATGATCAGAACAGCATGGGCCACCATAACAAGGCTTCAGGCGTATGCAGCTTTCCTGCCTGGAGGACTGTTAGGAGTATTCAGTGAGTTGAGATATGATAAGGTCTTAGAACATAGCCCATACATAGTAAGCACTGTTATATTTATGTTACCCACTGCTGTTATTTCCCGAGGCTGCTTTATACTTAATCCCTCCCCAGTGGATTAGAAATGCTTACAAATATACATTTAGTAAAATAGGATTTTATGAGCTGAGGAAAGAAAACAAGAGCAGGTGAAAGAGCAGAAGGGAGGGAGGTGAGGAGGAGTGGGCAAAATGAATGAAGGGGAGTGGGAGATACCAGCTTCCAGTTAAGGATTGAATACGTCATGGGGATGAAAGGTGCAGCACAGGGAATATAGTCAATCATATTGTAGTAGGATATGGAGACAGATGGTAGCTACAACATAATATATAGAGTTGTCAAATCACTGGGTTGTACACCTGAAATTAATGTAACATTGTGTATCAACTATACTTAAATAAAAAAAATAAAATAAAAATGCAAAACAAAGGTGAAGTCAGGAGTCAGGTTCATAAGACTTGATTCATTTTGCTTCTCAGTGGGCAGAAAATTTTGGATTCCTAGGAGCCTATACAAAGAGAGACACATCAGATACATAATTATGATATCTGTAAGGTAAAGACAAAAATGTGCCCATTACTAGTACTCTGCCTGGAGAGGCTTACCCATTATGGGTCCTCAAAAGGGGAGAGAATTTGAGCTCAAGTCCTTTGCACTTTTCACATCTTGTCTTTGCTTCAAAGAGAGGCGAATTCTGCTTTCTGGGACACTCGCTTGGTATCAGTGGCCCTTAGTTCCCAAACAATTCTAGAGTAATGCTATAGTTGTTTTAATTTTCTTCTTAATGTTCCTTTAAACCTGTAACTTGATTTAGATCCTACCAAACTACTTATTTGGCCCTGGACTTAACACTGATTTTTTTAAATTCTATTTTAAGTTTACATTTAACGTATCAAAGAACCTTCAAAAGGCAAAGAAAGGGGGTGGGTACAAGAAAGCTGGGAAGGGGAAGGAATACAGTTTTATTATAGTACTTTATATAGCAAAACATTTAATATCTCTTCCACTTCCTGGCTGCTGTTTGCCCATGACTGGCTTCTCTCTACTAGCCCCTGCCTGGGGGCTACTGTTTTTAACAAGGCAAAGTTCATGAACTGTAAAGTACTTTTTAGCCATACACACTTAGAGACATTTTGGGAGCTGTGCAAAGCAAGAGGAGTTTCAATACACAATGTGTGGGCAGTCAAGAAGGGCTGATACTAGACATACCACCAACTGTGTTTGTGTGTGTGTGTGTGTGTGTGTGTGTGTGTGTGTGTGAGAGAGAGAGAGAGAGAGAGACAGAGAGATAGAGACAGAGAGATGAGTGTTTCACATCTGCGTTCTGTATCTGTAAAGTGGGGTTCATGGTTCTCAGCCTGTCCACCTCTCCTCAACCATTGTGGTGATCATGTATATGTTCTAATGTGTTTTGAGCATGTATTGGAAGTCACATAGCCCTGTGTGCTAGTAGGTCTGGTTAAACATGCTGTTACTACATAGGAATGAGAACACACTGTCCCTGGTTAAAAGTTTGCAAATGGTGTGCAGAGTCAGAAGTAGCACGTGTGAATCAGTGAGCAGGACCAAACCTAATTGAACACTAAATTGTGAGAAGCAAAGTCTAATCTTCTAGGTTGATAAAACTTGAGGTTTTATCATTTAACGGAATACTATTAAACCACTCATTTAACAGCATACTGTGTGTTGGAAGAGTGGTAGAGACCCTGTCTGAATGATAATGGTCAGTCTTAATTGACAAAAGCTGGCATCTGTACGAGTTGAAGGAATAAAATGTTAGGATTTTTGAGTTGTTAAGGAACTCGAAAGATTACCTAAATCTCCAGAAAATGTCAAACCTCACTTAGTTTTTTGAGGTGGTATTTTTTTTTTTGTCTTCGTAAGTGAAGATGCTGCCATAGTTTGTGTGTGTGTGTGTATGTGTGTGTTAATGTGAAAGTGACTGATTAACTTAATGAGAGATTTGAATTTATTACCCAGAAAGAAAACTAGGTATTTTTGAGTAGCCTGTGAGTTGTTGTAAGAACCAGCTTCTCTTCCTTGGCCGCTGTGTTGTTACCTTATCAGGTGTGCTTCGTGGACCATAGGGAAAACTGCTCTTGTTGGGTGTGGGTCTGCCCCCTTGTGTCTGCATCAGGGCTTAATTGTGGGGCTACGCTGTGGGGCTTCACGCCCTGTGGGCTGCATCTGGTACTGCGTTGTAGGGAGGAAGACTGAGAAGGGGGCAATCTTAGTGGAAGGGCCCAGAGCTGGAGAGTTTCCCGCCTACTTGAACAGTGGAATGTGTGTCTTAGCTGAACATCACGAGGGCAGGTGGGAGTGTCTCTTACTTAGAAACACATTATAAACTTACCCTCGTTTTGAAATGGCAACCCTGTCTTGGACTTCCCTTTCTGGCTCCTGTTCCTGCAGCTGGGGGTTTTCCTCCTGCACCCACTTTGCTTCACTCATCAGCACCTGGAAACTTGTGGCTGTACTGTGAGAACGGGACTGTCAGCCCGTCCCTGCAGTCTAGGGCCCCTGACCAGGCCATCCCTTTTCTGTTACACTGCCTCTGAGTGCTGTCACGGTAGCAGGAAGGAGGGAGGTCTCAGTCCCTGTTTGCACTTCTTGTGGGCAGAGTTAGGACTCCGAGTAGGTGCCCCCAAATAAAACAGCAACAAAATAAAACCAAACAAATCACCTCCACCCCCACTCTGTCACTGTTCCTGTAACTTTGATTTTGGGGTAGCCTTGGAACCTAACTAATTATGTCTGCTACAAGAGCATTCTGAGCCCCAAACAATGGGGTTTCAAATGAAGGCTTGTAATAATCACAGCTTATTAACAATATTGCAATTAATTATTAATAAGCAGTGATCTGGTTGATAAATTAGAGTATTCCTATGAAGCATTAGCCCAGTTCCTGCCATATGGTAACCTGAAATAAATGTTCGTGGCTGCTATTACCACCACCACCAGCATTTTCAGGGTGGAAAGAGTCATGCTTGCTATACTTATGTGCATATGAATGGTCCATTTAAAAAAACACACAAGGTTGTGATTGAATCCAAATAGATGGAGACACCAGTTACTTGGAAATGTTGGGAATAGACACTCTGGGATGGGCTTAGATCCCAAATCAGCTTAGATTTTTGTTGGAAACAGAAAATCAGGTTCTGAATCAATAACCATAAGATTAAATGTAGTGTCTCTTGAGCACAGCTGGAAGAGATGTTTGTTCATTTGCTTATTCATTGAGCACTTAGTGTGTGCCAGGGGCTGTGCTGTTCAGAAAAGGGATGTGGCAGATCCAGGTTAGACACTCTGAGGCTTCAGCGCATAGGAAGGCTTTTTATTTAAAAAAAATTTTTTTTAATGTTTTATTTATTTCTGAGAGAGAGAGACAGCATGAGCAGGGGAGGGTCAGAGAGAGAAGGAGATACAGAATCGGAAGCAGGCTCCAGGCTCTGAGCTAGCCCGACGCAGGGCTCGAACCCATGAACTACGAGATCATGACCTGAGCCGAAGTCAGACGCTTAACTGACTAAGCCACCCTGGTGCCCTGGAAGGGTTTTTAAATAAGGAGACAAACAGTGGATAATGAGTCCAAACTGGAGCAGCAGGACTAAAGGGCATTTTAGAATTGTGGCAGAGTATCCTGCAGTCACAGTGAGGAAATTGTTTTGTCTTTATTTCTGAACCTTAAAGAACATTGTAAAAATAAACAACACTCTCTCAGACCCTTTGATCCTGGATAACAGGCTGTTGGAGCTAATTCACCAGCCTGCTGATAGTATGTATGGTCTGGGTTATATTGATGAAGTAGCTTAATCCAGGAGGCTGAGTTCTATTATACTACACTCTGATCTGCCACATGCCATTGAATCTCTCAGTTAAGGGCCTAGGCTGTGTGGATCCAAACAGGAAACATGAAAGGACCAGAGGACATGGCCCTTGTTCTCTAGGACAGAAGCCAGTGTTGAGTCTGTGGTAACCCGTGCTTGCAAGGGGCTCAGGTCTTTAAATTGGAAGTGGCTATTTGTAGAAGCCATGTAGGGTGAGTATTGCTGTTTTCTTACATCCTGTTCCTTCTCTTTTGCCAAGATGGTTTTCCATGCTGGTTTTCTTTCTTAGAGGTTAAATTCTGCAGTCAAGGATCCCTTCCCATGCTGGTGTTTTCTGTGTGCTGAGTTTTCCACTCCATGCTGCTAAAGGAGAATAAAGTCAAGTCACTCTTTCTGGTTCATCTTGAACAGATGTTATAAAGTTTAATTCTAAGGATCAGATTCTCTGCTTGACTTTACAATTGAAAATCTTCTAGATTTTCTCTTGCATGTTTTCTGCATTAACCATTGTATCACCTTGTCCTCCCCCATACACAAATATTAATTTGGAAAAAAATGTTTATAGGTTCAGAGGAATTTAATGAGATATGAATTCTTTTGTGAGCAATTCATCTTTGTTAAAAAGAGCAGATACATCATCTCTAAATTACATAGCTTTACTCTTAACTCTCAGATAGTTTTAGACAGCTTTTTCATTATCTTACCAGCCTTTTGCCCCTCCATGGTAGAATGACTTAGTTTATTTCCCATGATAAGCAACATTCTTCTAATTTACCAAAATACATTGTATGAAACATAACTTTGATAAAAATCTGTGTGGACCGGAAAAGTTTCCATTGATCATGGGGAGGGCAGTGTGCTTGTGTTAACTCTCAGCAGCCCCAGCTGTGCCTGGCCTCCTTCAAAGTATTTTGGTCTCTCATTTCAGCCACAATTACAAGTTCATCCGAAAACGATGACCGGAGTGGCTCCAGTTTGGAATGGAATAAGGACGGAAGCCTAAGGTTAGGGGTACAGAAAGGAGTGCTTCATGATCGCAGGGCAGATAATTGCTCCCCAGTGGCAGAAGAGGAGCCCCCTGGGTCAGCGGAGAGCGTGCTGCCCAAAACTGAAGCCTCAGTTGGAGATGGTCCAGTCTCTTATTCTCAGAGCTCCAGCTCGCTAGTAATGCCACGGCCCAACTCAGTTGCAGGTAAGGACATGCCTCTCTCCAGAACGGTTATCTTACTGGGTCTGAGGTGCCCCATGCTCACTGTCTCCACTTGGGAATCTGGCCCAAACACAAGCCAGATTTGTGATCGTGGGTCAGGCACTTACTTTGTCTAGGCCTCAGTTTACCCATCTGTAAACATGCTAAGGCTGCCGTTTATGGTCTTTAACTGATCCTTCCATTCTGGAATTCTTTAAATCTAATATTTAGATTCTATGGCTTTTTGTGTATAAAGGAAGAAAGTGGCAAAAACTTTGTCCTTGTTTTTGTTGCTTTAAGCCTGAGTAAATTTGTACCTTTTTATTACATGTTGGTAAACAGGAATCGTTGTTTAGAGTGAGTTTGTTAATATGAATTCAAAGAATTTCTCATCCAACTTTTGAATTAATTTTTTATAATTGAGGCCCATCATACAGATGGGAGGCCCTCTTTCTGTATCCCTCAGTTATAAGGGAGCTCACAGCTTAAAACATAAGCAGCCCAAGTGAGGCCTGTCAGTCAAGGAAATGAAAATGGGAAGGGCAAGCAGTCCTTTGCAGAATGGGGTCAGCTGGAACAAGAAGAGGGTACCAAGGGGGTGACTGTTGCTAGTTGACAGTGGGTGGTCATCAAGCAAGGAGAGCAATTTGGGATGGGCAAAGAAAGGAACTCTTCCTTGGAGCTATCCTGCCTGCTCTGATGGTCCCGAGTTTCCAAACTCCATGCTCCTGGGTTGAATTTAGAAGATGATCTTGTTTCAGATTTTCTCTGTTACCAATATAGCACTTAAAATTTCACCTCTACTAACAGTCCTAGATTCTCTTTCCCTACATCAAACGATTTTTCTCTACTGTTCCTTGGGGATGTGGCCGGCCAGTCTGGTCGTTCTTGGGCATTCTTTTTTCAATGGAACTCTGAAGCAGCTGATACATAAATGGCCCTAATGGAAAAGTTCTGAGGCGCGGCTCTAATTCACTTTCAAAGGAAGTAAATGGCCTTGTTCCAGAAGAGGGATTTGGCATGTCTGCCAGAGAGAAGTACTGGGGAGTGTTATGCATATTGAGTGATGGTTCTTCCGAAAGCTTTTATGCCCTCCCACCACTATCCTGCTACCTGTGGCAAAGTGTGTTGCACTCAATGCGTTTAGACTGCGTCTGTCTACCTAGTAATGATGAACAATTCATTTGTATGATCCCAGAACATGATAGTTTTATTGACATCAACAAAATAGCAAACTTGTATTCAATTTAATCAAGCTATTTTAAAATTAGTAAACACATTAATACATTAATAGTGTTGAAAGCACCCCATTTAGGGTTATGTTTTCTGCCTGATGTTCTTTCATGTGATCTCCTGGCATGTGGAGTGACAGTGGGTGTGAGCTGAGCTTTTCCAGGAGACTGCAGTGATTATAGAGCAGGGCTTTCTGATTTCTGCTGTGCTTATTCATTAGTGTCTCTGTACCCACTTGAGCTAGACCTCCTGTGGAATGGGAGGGTGTTACCTCTGGGTTTGAGCAGTGGCTGCCTGGCCTAATGGGTTTGCTCATTTCTTCTCTGTTGCAAATTTTATAAACTGAAAGCATATTTTGGAAGGAAACAAGCAAGTTCCTTACCTCATGGTATCTTTTAATAAGCTGGAGTCAGGGAGAATCTTTATTGCCCACTTTCCTACCCCTGAAGTTGAACCTCAATTAAGAAGTAATGGCAAGATTTTTCCAAGTATCATTGAAAAGAATAAGAAATGCAGGTCATAGAGACCATGTGTAGCACTTTGTCTAGTGATTAGAAGGCCAGCTGCTACAAACGGTAGTAGGCAACCCTCAATGTTAGGATTTAAATAATATGTCATGGACCATATATTTCAATCCTTGGGAATTATTTGCATCTGAAGATTCATGTAAACACAAGTTGCCATTTGGGAAACATCAAGTGATTACATATAAGGCATATGAGGGCAAGAGTAGGGACCAGCGGGTGAAGGAAAGGTGATACCATACCTCTGGTCACGGCTGCACCAAGGGACCTGCCCGCCTTCTCCCCCTCCCCCTCTCCCACCCCAGGAGTGAGGATATGGAAGTGAGTTCCTGAGGTTGCCAGCCTTTACTGTCAGTGAGCCTATTACAAAGAACTGTGGTTGTCTGTTCACTATTGTGTTTAGTACAATGAAATTGGTAAAATTCTTATGTCAAAGACTATAAAAATAAGTTGACTAGGTTTGGAGATTGTTTCACTGTACAGAGATTTTCTTTGTAAAGGTATCTGTTGGAGTGGAATTGGTGTAAAATGCTGCAGTCAGGTTATTACTTTATACTACATCAAATGTGTGGCATCAATACCTCATTCCTTTATTAGGAAACAGAAGGAGAAGCCTTTAACATGATATCTTAGATAATCTACAAATTGGGTAATTAGGTTCTATTTTTGACTAACTTCTTTTTTCTTCTGAATTGCTTTCTGAGTGGATCACAGACACTGTATTTAGTTTTCTAGAAAACCAACAAACAGAATTGCCAGCCAGTTTTGTTGAAATTCTAAGCAGTCATTGCCTCCATTTAATGGCATTTACCTTTGATAGGTTAGTCCATGGTATTTCAACTGATACTTCTTTTTGTTAGGATTAGAGATTTTTCCTTCTGCTGCTCCATCAACCCCCCACTCAACCCTACAAAAAACTCTCCTGCAGCATCTTAAAATACCCTTCTCAGGCAGATGGTCGATGCGATGTGTGTGTCTGCAACAAGTGTGCAATTTAACCGTAGAGCTACTAGCAGTAGGCTTATTGCAGCATAAAATTATTGCTTTCCCTCTGCTTTTTTACTTGGCCCTGAGTTGTGTTGAGTATTTTGAAAACAGTTATTATTAAATACCGGAAGTGAGTCTGGCTGTTGTGCTGGTAATATCTGAGAATCTACTGTACACATGTGTGAGAAGGCAGAATGTGGTCCAGATAGCCTACTCTTCTAGGTGGGGAGGGCCTAAAGCTTCACTATCCCAACCATGAGTCTCTCTCAGTGGCTGTGACAATGCTGTAGGAAGCAGAGGTAGCCGGCAGCTCCTGTCTTGCAGCCCCACTGAGCCATGGTCCATTTCACTGTATCTTAATCACGTTTGAAATGGGGAATCAGAGCTGCAGAGAGGGTGAGGCCACTTTGTTGCACACTTTGGATCCAGAGCTGTAGTGATGGTAAATCTGAAAACAGAGGTGCTTGAGTCCTCACCATCTCCTGCATCTGTGTCAAGTTAAGGCTTTTTTTTTTGCAATCTTTTCTTTGGAATGCCCTTATATAGTCTCCTATTCTTAATCCTTTCGGTTGTCACAAAATTATAAACTGAATGTCATGTTCAAAGGGGTTAGGGGAGGAAGGGAAATAGGAAACCCTTTGGGGGCTTCAAGTGTCTTTGATTTCTCTAGGGCTGAAGCAGCAGGCCAGATATTTGTGGCTGTTCCAGCTCTGAACCGAACTTGGCTTATGGGGCACAGCTGTGGCTGATCCTTCTCCCTCAGCCTCCAACATGCGGGTGTGTCTACAGTTAGGCATGCTGAGGAGAGGGGCATTTGCAGAGGTCTGGGTCAGAGTCCCAGGTCCCAGGCAGGAGCCTAGAAATATATATTCCAAGCAGTATTATTATAGGGAGCCATGGTGATGAGTTTGGTCCTGGTGGCCTTTCGGGAAGTTTCACATACCCTGCTTGTGAAGGACCTAGATTAAAACTAGAGGCTGCCATTGGATTCCCATAAATTAGGCCCATGTGGAAGTCCTACGTAAGGAATTAGCTGAATCTTTTTAAAGGAGAAGATTTGTGTGGAATATTGACATTAGCATGCACATGATGTGTACACAGGCTGTGGATATACACCAAGGGGATACAGGAGTATAAGTGTATGCTGTTGTGAAGTCAAGGCATCACATGTCTCTCCTGGCACTGGGAAAGTGAGTAGGGCATGGGGTGGATTGCCCTTTGGGGAATGTGGCAAGAGGGGACACGCCACCACATAGCCAGGCCTTGGAGCCACCCAGGTGCTTACTGAATGGATGTGTGTATGTGTGTGTGCGCGCGCGCTAACAATGATGTAAGCCTCAGGAGAGAAAATAGTGAGACTGGGTAGATGGTGCTGGTCAGTGGCTGGGTGCTGTGCAGCCAGAAGGCTTTCAGCAGACAGATTGTACAACTTGCCTTCTCTTCTTTGAAACTTGGTCCCACTAATGATTTCAACAGTCCTTAGAAGCCTTAGCCCTTGGAACGAAACTCATGCTCCCTATTCATTTGCCCGAAAATGATGCCTATATTTTATTATCCTGGAAAGGAATTTTATGTGTAGGATCAGCAGTAACTTATGTTGGGCCACTTAACCCACAAATTAGGTGAATTTTATTTAGAATTCTCTCCTTGTGACCTAGGATCTATATGTAAATAAGAGGAGGCTCTTCTTTTTTTCCTTTTAGGGCAAAAACATACTGTGTATTTGCTGTTAAGATTTGCTAAGAATTAGCAACATTATTTTGTATTGGTTATTTTTATAATCAACTTGTATGTATCTTGAATGCACCTCTAATGCTTTTTAAGTGGTTGCTGTATGCTGTGACTCTTACTGATTTGATCAGAGATAATATTACTTGTTTGTAGAATATTTAAAAATACACATATGATATAGTATATAATATATACATAAAAAATATAAAGCTTAGGAATATGTTTATTTCTGATGAAATCCACATGGCTCCTTTCACTGTCCAGAGCTGACTTTTACTGTTCTGAGCACTGAGAATTGTACAGCAGAATCTCCTCCCTTAATTAACAAGGTTGGAATTCCAGCGACAGCAGAAGGCTCTCCACAGAGTTTCAGGGAAAGAGCTCTGGGACCGTGCTGTGTGTCTGCAGTAAGTACTGCAGCTTTATTGAGTGACACGTGATGGTCAAGTTTCTTCATAAAAATTTTTGGGGAAGTCTGTCTCTTTCCAAGAATGATGGAGAATTCTGGAAACCATACTAGTACAACTTCATTTTAAGAATGAAGAACACTTGGTTTTTACCAGTTTACGGTGAACTCATTGCCGGAAAAATAAGCTGGGGAGGGCAGACAAAACCCAAATTACCTTGAAGTGAATTGAAGGCCTGAATGGAATTGCCTAGTAATTTATAATTTGTAGTCGTTTGGGTATGATATTAAAATCAACTTTGAAAAGACTAAACTTCAATTTAATATTACAGCGACAAGCTCAACCAAGTTGGAGGATCTGAGTTATTTAGACGGGCAGAGAAATGCCCCTCTTCGAACGTCAATTAGATTGCCGTGGCACAATACAGCCGGAGGTAGGGCACAGGAAGTTAAAGGTACTTATCTTTGCATCTGCTGGGATAATGGATATAATGAGCACATTCACTCAACATTGACGATCTGGGATAACCAGCATTTAAGCCAGCTCATTTAAAACCATGATGTGTATTGTGTGTGTGCTGAAAGTTCATTAAATGTGCCAAGAGGCCATTCTTTAACAGTTTTGGGCTTCTTCCTTAAAATATATGTGATGAACTCATTTCTGGAGTTGAAAAATGATTCTGCAGCATGTTATTTTGAAATGAGGAATAATTTAACACTCACTAGATATTTTTTGTGACCCACATGGGGTCCACTTTGTTTCATTTCCCTGAACTATTGGCCACCTCCTATGTCTACCCATAAAGCACAGTCGGGTGGTCAGGAGCCTTGCCGAAGGGGCCACACACCATCACACCCAGATGAGAGCTGAGATCCTGTCTCCTGGAAAACATTTTCACTTGACTCACACAGTAGCAGAAGAAACCTGTCTTACATACTGTTTCAGACAAACTGATGAGACCTGGTCTGGCCACTTGAATCCCTTTTTCTAATGCTCTGCATGTCTGCCCTGAGTCATGATTAAAGAACTAGCAAGTCATTTTAATAGGACCCTTTGTAAAACCAACAGGGGATTTTAAATGAGATATTACAGAAGTATTCATAGAAACCAGACTGGAAATACAGATCCCTTGTAGGGTAAAACTAAAGGCTAATACTAAGTATATGAGTGCATAAAATTATGACATTCTTCTAAAATAATTATCTTTTTTTTTTTTTTTTCCTAAGCACGATTTGCTCCCTACAAGCCACAGGACATTTTGTTGAAACCTCTGTTGTTTGAAGTACCAAGCATAACAACGGACTCTGTGTTTGTGGGAAGGGATTGGCTCTTTCACCAGATAGAAGAAAACTTGAGGAACACAGAACTGACAGAAAACAGAGGCGCCGTGGTAGTTGGAAATGTGGGCTTTGGGAAGACCGCAATCATTTCTAAGTTGGTGGCGCTTAGCTGCCATGGAAGCCGCATGAGGCAGATTGCTTCCAGCAGCCCCAGTTCACCACCGAAAAGTATGTGCATGCTTAACCGCTTGTCTAGTTTATGATATTCATGTCAGGTAGATGGGGGACATTGCAGTGGGGTAAATAGACATTCTCCATATTCCTCACGTTGTTCCAGCTCCCATACCTGGTCTGCCAGCACACTGGGAGACCTGTTTGAACCTTTCCATCCATCCTGGCACCTAGGGAGCCATCACCTGTGATGAGAACAGCCTTCCCTGGTCTGGTCTCAGCTGTAGGGCCTGTGATTCCTGGTCAGGTGCCCTGGAGACTTTGGGTCCTAAAACCAAGGGGGTTCGGCTCCTGGCAGAAAAGGCCAAGAGGAATCTGTGCACAATTCTTTCGTACCCTGCTCCATACAGCCTTTGTCCTCTATGCTGGACTTACTCAAAGTATAAAACTAACTTAAAATGGGATGGAGCAGCCAAATATTTGACTAATCACATCTTATTTTATGTATAATAAACCCATTAAAAGAAAGTATCTCTAACATGGTGAACAGGAACAGTGAACCATAAAATATTTATACATATATATGCATATGCATATATATACACGTGTGTGTGTGTAAAGAAACCAGAAAGAGCAGTGCTCCCGGGAGGGTATCTGGGTGGATAGGAGGCAGGGCTAAGAGGGACACTGTGTGTTCTCCTTTGGACCTTTGCATTCGGGACACTGTTCACTCATAACCTATTAAAACACTCTTTGTCTAATCAAGAAATCTGTTCACTGTCTCAACCATACCCCTGTTCTGATGTTGTAATGATGAAATTGGCCTCTTTCTCTGCAGCTTCAGATTCCTCCCAGGATCTTCCTTTCACTCCGTTGCTTTCACCGAGCCCTTCTGCAGGCATTACCAACATGACTAAAACACCTCCTGGGTCTGGGTCAGATACTCCTGAGAACCAGAGACCAAGAGAGGATGCAGTGAAATACCTCGCCTCTAAGGTAACGTGCTCCTGCTCTAGGGGACCCTGAGAGAGAGAGAGAGAGATTTGTTAGTTTGGCTTCTGGGAAAGGAATAGAAAAAGGGATCTGAAATAGAGGTTGTTCTTTAATGTAAAAATGTAGCTTTTGATAAAATAGTGATCAAGTACTCCAAGGTATTAATGAAGATAAATATCTCCAGACACTGGCATTGGACTTTCATTCATCTTAAACAAGGATTAAGAGGTGCCTGGGTGGCTCAGTTAATTAAACTGCCGACTTCAGCTCACATCATGATCTCACGGTTTGTAGGTTTCAAGCGCTGCATCAGGCTCTGTGCTGACAGCTCAGAGCCTGGAGCCTGCTTCGAATTCTGTGTCTCCCTCCGTTCTGCCTCTCCTCCACTCACACTGTGTCTGTCTGTCTGTCTCTCAAAATAAACAAACAACAACAACAACAATGGGTTGAAAGAATTCCTCAAAGTAGCAGGTGGTATCACAGGTGCCACAAATTCATCCTTACAAGCATGTGCTGTCCTTCACTTGGGAGCCTTCAACATGACCCAGGTCACCACACCTGTGCTCTGTTGCCTGGGGACGTTGGTTCCCTGCATCCCTCTCTCAAAGGTTTCTTGTGATGTTATAAAAGAGACTTGGCTGACTTTCTCTTTGTAGCTTCATGGTCAACAGGGTCCTTCTGAAATTTTCCATCCACTCAGCATCTGTCACAAGTTCATAAGCCACCCTGTGCATTAGAACAGTTACATCTCTCACTCCTCGTGACCTGCTTGGGTCTCCCTGGGCAGTAGCGGTGTGGGCAGGCAGAGCTGGGGAACACGAGGTGGACAGTGCCAGGAGCATCTAGTTAGGAACCCCTGAGGGTGAGTTTGATGCAGGAGACTGAAAAGAGGGCTTTTTGGCCCCAGATCCTTGCTCTTGCTTCTCCTTCTCTGGTGAGAGCTGCTCCTCACTGGTGTAGGCAGCTCCACCCACCGATTCACAGCAGTCCTCTGGTAATAAATGAGTGACCTGAGATGAGGGATCTAGTGTAGACTTCAAAGCCACCCCACTACACTGATTTTTCAAACCACTTCATGACCTGCAGTAAGACATATATTTTACACGGAAGACCTGGTACATGCACATACTCAACACGTAACTGAAGCAAAAGCATCACAGTATTCTTGCAGCCTATAAAACTAACCTTATGAAATGAAAACACGCCGTTGTGGCTCCAGATTGCTTTTATGGCCCACTGTTGGGTTGACAGACTTCAGTCATACACAGGGCTTTCCATTGACCATGGTGCTGCCTGTCTTATTGCTGGTTTCTACAAGCTTGGGGTTTCTGCTGTGTTCCTGCTAATCTTTCCAGGGTGAAGTGGAAGAGCAGTCAGCTTTCCTCACAGCGTTGATGATAATTTTAATCTAAAACAGAAGTCCCACAATAGTTCCAACTTGGCCATGTCTACTCTTGCCACTTGCTTTTAAGAGTCTACAGACCTGGAATCCAATCCCGGAACTGTCACTGACTGCCCGTGTCACCTGGCGAGGCATTTAACCTGTGTGCTCTGCCCACAGCTGTGAAGCAGACCTGGTGAGGCAGGGTTGTGAGGAGCTCAGGGGGACAGCAGGCACGCCTACCCTTCTGGAGAACAGAAGGCACTTTGCACAAATACATTTTTACTTTTTTCACCTTCCTTCCCTCATACTCCCTATTCCTCCTCTTATTCTCACGTGGGAAGGTATCAGAGTTTTCATACATCTACAGAGCTCTTCTCTCAGGATAGTTCTGCACCTGGCACTTTCCCTGGGGTCTCTAACGAGTAGTCTGCTGCCTATTCAAATCCATCCCAACAAAGGCATCCCTCCTCATCCCCTCAGTACTTGGGCAGGGACCTCTCTCCTCTATGTCTCTTTATATTATAGGCAGACATTTGGTGATTTCTGATTGTGGTCCTTCAAATTCTGTTACTGTTGAGTATCTCCCGTGTCAGGTGTGTGTGTGTGGAGGAGGCTGAGGGTTTGAGCTAGGCTGCCAGCCCTCTTGCGGGGGAAACAGAAGCAGCTGTGGGTTTGCCTGGGTAAATCAGTCCGTTAAATGTCTGGCTCTTGATTTCGGCTTAGGTCATGATATCACCTTTGTGGAATCAAACCCTACACTGACAGTGCGGAAGCCTGCTTTGGATTCTTTCTCTTCCTCTCTCTCTCTGCCCTTCCCCTGCATGCATGCACCCGTGTGTGTGCAGAGTTGCTTGCACTCTCTCTCTCTCAAAATAAATAAACATTAAAAAGTTATATTTAAGGGGCGCCTGGGTGGCTTAGTCGGTTAAGTGTCCGACTCCAGCTCGGGTCATGGTCTCACGGTTCGTGGGTTTGAGCCCCGCATCGGGCTTTGTGCTGACAGCTCAGAGCCTGGAGCCTGCTTCGGATTCTGTCTCCCTCTCTCTCTGACCCTCCCCTGCTCAGGCTGTCTCTCTCTCTCAGAAATAAATTTTTTTAAAAAATTATATTTAAGAGAGAGAGACAGAGTATGAGCAGGGGAGGAACAAAAAGAGAGGGAGACAGAATATAAAGCAGGTTCCAGGCTCTGAGCTGTCAGCACAGAGCCTGACCCAGGGCTCGAACTCAGGAGCCTTGAGATCATGACCTTGAGCTGAAGTCAGATGCTCAGTTGACTGAGCCACTCAGGCACCCCAATAAATAAACAAACATTTTTTTAGAAAAGCACCTGTGACTCCCTGCTTAACTTTCCTATTTTGCCTGGTTTTGGGGAGCAGCAAGAGTTTCCTGAGGAAATGCTGCTGTTTTTGAAAGCAGGAATGAAGTGAATGTAGCACTTCTGGATGTTGAGTACATTGGGATTATTCAGAAATGCTTTTAAGCCAGGATTGGCTTTAGGTTTTATGAATGAGCCTTATTCATTATTTTGGATGCAGAGTAAGTTGTGCTGATCTTAGCGCTAATCAAGATGGATTTGTGGCTGCAATTAAGAGTCTGCCCAGAACGTGGCAAACCATGTGAACGAATGAAAGAATACCTGAAACAGTTAAGTTAAATAATGACTCAGTGTTGGGGTATTTCGTTCCTGTGGCAGATAGGAGCATTGCATGGGTTTGGCATAGTGGAGGGAGCGTGTGAAGATGGGTGGGTAATGCTGATGGCTCTGCTTCCCGCACAGGTCGTGGCCTACCACTACTGCCAAGCTGACAACACATACACGTGCCTGGTGCCGGAGTTTGTGCACAGCATTGCAGCTCTGCTGTGCCGGTCCCATCAGTTGGCTGCCTACAGAGACCTGCTGATTAGGGAGCCCCAGCTACAGAGCATGCTGAGCCTCCGGTCCTGCGTGCAGGACCCGGTGGCTGCCTTCAGAAGAGGAGTGCTAGAACCTCTCACAAGCCTGAGAAATGGTACTTCTGAGCAGCCACCCACACCCTCTCTCTTGTTAGGAGTCCAGAGTCCCCGGACAGTCCTCAGAGCACTTGGATGGGGTGAGGGTGGGTGCCAGGAGAGCATGTGGGTACATCTGTGTACTGCTTATTCTCTTCCTCAGAACCATCTCCCCAAGGTCCCTCCTTCCTTCTTGAATGGTGTCGTTTTAAAAGAAACGTCTCCAATAAAGAATTAACTCCCCAGTTGAATATTTCCAGAGTAGCTAATTTGTAACCATAGGTTATCTAGATGACTTATGCCCTAGAAACTGTTGCCTGCATGTTTTATATTCCTACCTGGTGGGGAAATAATTTGGTTGATTGGGGAACTTGCCAGCGTATATTTTTTTCAGGGGCTCTGCTCAGTTGAATTGAACCTAAAGGCTTTTCTAGAAGTGGTCATTTGATTTTTTTTTTTTTTTTTTGGTCCTTGAAATATTTGACAAGGTAGGGGACATTAATGCTATTATGGACTGTTCATTTCTTATCCTTTCTCCTCCTCATTCCTCACCTTTTGAGCTAATTTACCAGCTTGCATATCACTTCTGCCAGAAAGTGCCAGAGAAAGGGGATTGAAACAGATCTGTCATCATTTCCCCTCAGTTTCTTGGACAGAAAGTTGGTGCTAATAAATGGAAAACTAGATTCAACCTTGTGGGAAAAAGCCCTGTTCTAGGAGTCTATAAAAGCGAGGTTCTCACCACTGGCTGGCTGTGTGCGTTGGGCCAGATGCTTGGCTTTTGAGGGTCCCTAGCATCCTTTCCCAGATTTAATCTCCATATATGCCAGTTATCTTAGCTATAGCTCACCCCAGTGACAGGAGTTTACAAAGAGCTAACTGTATCATATCCATGGGTGAGATCCTGCTAATGTGTGTAATGAATATGTTTCTGAAAACTATGAGATTTGTTTTTCTCTTGGCTGTCTGCTCTGGTTTTCATTATAAATTTAATAGAAAATATGCTTCTCTGAAAACCATTTCTTCTGCAATATGTATTTTTACCTTTTCCTAACACTAAGATCCACTGTGAGGTGCCACTTTCTAGAAATGTGTAATTTCTTAATGAAAAAATTATTTTATCCTTTAGAGCAGAAAATTCCTGAAGAAGAATACATTATCTTGATAGATGGCTTAAACGAAGCAGAGTTTCATAAGCCTGACTATGGAGATACACTTTCTTCTTTTATTACCAAAATTATTACTAAGTTTCCTGCCTGGTTGAAGCTGATTGTGACCGTAAGAGCGAATTTTCAGGTGAGAAAGAATTCTCCAGTCTCTTTCTAAGACCTCATACCAGTATTTTATAGTGATTAACGATATAAACTGTTATAAAGCATTTAGGTGCTGAATTGAAAACTACATTAGGACTTTGAAATATGTAGTCCACAAAGCCCCAAATGGGTGAAATTCTAACCTTTTTACCTTCTAAGGCACATGAATCAAGGTGTCAGGAAAGTCTCCTCTTAATATTGCACTGTCCCTGCACTTCCAAAATGCAAGTGTCCAGCCCTGAATGTAACTCAGTTTGTCTACTAGAGTTTAAAGTTATTTTCTGTAGTTACTTGTGTAGAATTGCAGTGGTACTTTGTTTCCTTCCTTCCTTCCTTCCTTCCTTCCTTCCTTCCTTCCTTCCTTCCTTCCTTCCTTCCTTCTCTTCCTTCCCTCCCCCTCCTCCTCCTCCTTCTTCTCTCTCTCTCCTTCTTCTCTCTCTCTCTCTTTCTTTTTCTTTCTTGGAAGGAAAGATTTTTAAGGCCTATTCTGAAAGAAGGTCCATTTTTCATAGAACTTCAACATAAGGTATCACTTGTAGTGAGATAAAGTGTTTTTTTAAAAAATCTCTTCCTCATCTTTCCCCTCATATGAACCCAAATTATATCTTACCAACCTTTGACTCCTTCCCTCTACCCCTCTCCTTTTTTAGTAAAGACATTACTCTTAGATTTTGATTTTTGCCCTTTTATGATGATGTCTATTTAAAAATAGCATTTGGATTCTTTTCTTTTCTCATTAAATGTGGCATTAAGCCTCAGCTAAGCTTGATGTTTGTTTTCATGGCCATTTGATTTATACCCTTTGCAGTCATTTATCACGCAGTAAGCGGAATTTGGCAATCAATAGAGCAAAGGAACAGGAGTCCTATATTTTCTGTACTATCTGTTTAAATTTTCACAGGGTTTGGTTAGCATCCATGTAAAATGGGAGTGATTATACTCAGCCTGTCCCCTGCAATTATTAAATTCAATGAGGACATGGAGTCAAATTCTTCAAAAACGCTAGTGGGAAGTTTAAAGAAAAAAACAAAAACTCTCTGCTGTTAGGTGTCAGGATAGTGCTTATCTTTTGCACGGGGGTGGGTTGGAAAGGGCCATGGGGCTTTGTAGAGCTGGTGACATTCTGTTTCTAGCTGCTGGTTGCACAGATGTATTTAACTTTATGAAAATTAATGACATTGTGCAATTATAGTTTGTATGTTATACTTCAATTTAAAAATTTACTTGGAAAGAACAGTAGTTAACCAATGATAGTTGGCTGTACTGAAGTACGGTGCCCTGGTTAAGGTAGGCTGTGGCTGTGGTACAGCCTGGCGGGGAGCAGGGACCGTCTCCGATTTCCTGACTCGGTTATACAGTCCCAGTATCTGATGCACAGAGAGGGATGCCTCTTATCTCGGTGTCTGGCCGTGTTCTTAGACACACAGTGCTGGTCTGTGTCTGTCCTTGTTATATAACCTCCGCACAATGTAAGGATTATGAGTATCGGGTCACCTCAGGGTCTCACTGCTCCTGTGCTCTTATGGCCAGGTTGCCATTGTCTGCTCAGGGCTCTTACATCTAGCTTGGCTCTGAGTCTTCAGATGAGGACCTCGGGAAAGCCATTACTGATTCGATCTCGCATCAGGATTTCTTTCACATAAGCTTTTTATCTTCAACTTATCCTATTACATGTTTTAATACAAAACAATGAGTCCCTGTAATCCATGAAAATCCTCCTTGAAAGAAAACTAGTGAATCTGGTTTGAAATGCAGCTGACATAAAAAAGAAATCTCTGTGGAGTGACACCATGGGTTTTGGGGTTTTTTTCCCCCTGCAGGAAATTGTGAGCACGCTGCCATTCATCAAGCTTTCCTTAGATGACTTTCCGGATAACAAAGACATTCACAGTGACCTGCATGCCTATGTCCAGCACAGGGTCCACAGCAGCCAAGACATCCTCAGCAACATCTCCCTGAATGGCAAGGCCGACGCCGCCCTTATCGGGAAAGTGAGCAGCCACCTGGTGCTGCGGAGCCTCGGCTCCTACCTGTACCTCAAACTCACCTTGGACCTCTTTCAGAGGGGACACTTGGTCATTAAAAGTGCCAGCTACAAAGTGGTGCCCGTGTCTCTGTCTGAACTCTACCTGCTGCAGTGCAACATGAAGTTCATGACCCAGTCCGCCTTTGAGAGAGCGCTTCCGATTCTAAACGTGGCCCTCGCGTCCCTCCACCCCATGACAGATGAGCAGATCTTCCAGGCTGTTAATGCAGGCCACATACAAGGGGCGCAGGGATGGGAGGACTTCCAGCAGAGGATGGACGCCCTCTCCTGCTTTCTCATTAAGAGGCGAGACAAAACGCGCATGTTCTGCCACCCGTCCTTCAGGGAGTGGCTTGTTTGGAGAGCAGATGGCGAAAACACGGCCTTCCTTTGCGAGCCCAGGTATGGCAGGCCGCTTCCTGTCTGCTCTTTATAGGGGGTCTAATGTGCCACTGGAGAAGGGATTTTGAACACAATTCACCCTTTTTTCCCTCCTCTCCCTCCAGCAATTCATCTTTTTCAATGGAAAGGCAACAATAGGATGAATAATTCAGGGGTGCGGTGGAAAACCTTGCTACTAAAGAAAAACTTCCATCCTTTAATTGCTAGAATTTTTGGGATTTCTCAGTACATACAATGAGAGAGAAGCTAGGCAATGCCTGGCGACCTTGCTTCGCTGCCCATTCTCTTCTAGATCTTGGTGGCCTTTATGGGAGTCACAGGGTGGTACATCTGTGGGGAATAGCAGGCTTCTCCGGAAGCTGATCTCAGCCCAGCTTCCTTACCTCAAGTCTGTGCGCTGTCTCGGACCCCCAGCATCACTGCTGCCCCTCTTGGGCGTGCAGCATCTTGTTCTGGGAATTGGATTTGTCTGCAGGCCCCGAAAGGAGCACAGCAATCACAGCTGGCTGTGATTATTTTGCACTTGTGATTCAGTGCAGTGTAACAGGTTTGGGGTTAGCAGGGTTCAGGTTCAGACCTCAGATGCCCCATTTATGAGATGGTCCTATGGCACCTGCATCTAGGGAGTGAAAGGTTCCTTTGAGAATTCTCAGGAGCTTGGGTCCAAGACGCCACTCTCCACACTGCTCAGGGGATGGAAGGTGGTAAGCCTGCCTCTCATGTGGCCTCATACTAGTCAGAGTGAAAGGTCAGGGAATTCGAGGATGCAGATGCTTTCATTTCAGTAAGGGTGGGTTCTTGCCTACCACTTCTGCCTGCCTGTGTCACTGCTATCTTGAATGGTTTCTGCTATCTGTGAGTCAGAATTGCCCCCAACTCTACCAGGTCCAGCAAGCTGCTAAACTGTACGCTATGAGCTGGACTGAACATGTGACCAGATGCTGGGGTCCAGGAATGAAGAGGTGAAATAAGCATTTGTAAGCTGCACCACCTTTTTGCCCATGAGTACTGACTTGACATTGACCACATAGGAGTCTGGCTGTTTCATGTTGTGGATACTATTGTTTTCTGACATAACACTGGGCTAAAAATTCGTTCTTTTGAGTCTGGTTTGAGGCAACAAACTGTAACTCCCTGATTATTTAGCCTGACTGTAATACCTAGGTAAAATGTGTGGCATATTATATTTGACATATTTAGTCAAGTCAGATCATTTTCTAGGAAGATAGGCTAAGTTGAGTTTGTAGAAACATAAAAACAAGTTGAGAGACTTCAACAGGGGATGTGATTTGTCACTAGTGTTTGAGGCAGAGGTAGTTGGACTGTAGTCACTGTAAAGCGTCACTCTGGTTTGGGTGGTGGGTGGCATTGAGGTAATGCAGCCTGGGGCAGAGCTGACTATGCAGTGACTAGCAGATGTGTACCCGAAATGTGGGTTCCTGAGTGCTGGTGTGTTCCAATAAACATGTGTGGGGACTTAACCCGGGTAGGACCAGGACTGGACCAGGGCAAGAGAGACACACAGGGGGCAAAGTGTAAGCAGTTACTACTTGGCATTGTGCACATCAGCATTTACCCAAGACCCCTTTAGTTCCGGAATTTCATTCAGCAGATGGGGATGGTGGAAGGACACTACTGGGTGTATTTCAGAGAAGTTTCTGTGGACCCACCACATGCAGGGAACTGTGGCAGATTCAGAGAGTCCTGGGACAGGGGCCACTTCTCAAGGGCTTCTCACGCAAGAGGGCAGGTGAGGGAGGAAGTGACCATGGGGGAAGAAAGCACTGCACATGGACCTTACGAAAGGGAGGCTTACAGCTAGGGAAGACCGTTTTTGGAAAGCATTTCAATACATAAGGACATTTAGGCTGGGCCTTGAAAGATGAGTAGCATTTCTCTTCCCACCCTAATTAGTTGTAATTTTGTCCTAATTGGGGAGAAGCAGCAAAAAAAGAACCCAGTACCCAGAGACCGTTGTTTCGCTTTTTATTTCTGCCCATTTCCATACATTTTAAACATTCTCCAAATCATTTTTTCTATATTATTAAAAGTTCCATCCTGCCTTTTTTTTTTTTTTTTTTTTTTTTTTTGCTTATACATCATAGGTAGCTTAGCAAGCAGTTTGGAAGTCTTAGCAAAGTATCATTTTTCATGGGTGTCCACACCTCCTAGTAGGCAAATGATAATGTACTTTACCTTTATTGCGGGGCCTTGCAGTTATTTCTGGGTTACTTATAAATAAAGCAACCTATTCTGCATATCTTGGTGCTTTGCAGGAAAGCAGAATTTTTTTCCCTGTTTTGATTATTCCTTATGTTAAAATTACAGGAGCAGAGTTAAAAAGATGAGGAGTCAGTTGCTTAGAGTCTTCATGAACATCACCTAGACTTAAACATAATCCACATTTTGCAATATTTACTACATCTGACATCTTTTGCTGATATGAATTGTAGACACCATGACATTTTATCCCCAAGAAACTGATTATGTACCTCAAAAAGACATTTTCATGCTTAACCACAACACCATTGCCACACCTAAAATATTAATACTAACTTATCAGTATTATCACACATTTAGCTGTGCTCAAATTTCTTCACTTCCTTCATATTTTTCTAGTATGTTTGAAGCAGGATCCAGATAAGCTCATGAAAATGTGTTTTACGGTGCCCCTTTTAATCTATAGATTCACTCCTCCTTCTCTTTCTGCTTTGTCCTTGCATTTTATTTGTTTAAAAAGAACTGAGTAATTTGTCTTATATGGTTTCCCATAATCTGAATTTTGCTGATTGCATTCTCATGGTATTTAATGTGTTTATAACCTCTTTTTCCTGAAATTGGTAGTTAAATCTGGAGGTCTGCTCAGATTTTATCTTAAAATACTTTTTGCAAGGATACTTAATAGATGATAGGTCTGCTTCCATCAGGAGGCATGCAATGTCTTCATGTCTCTTGGAGCTAGTGATGATCATTTCCTGGGTCCATCAGTTCATTAGAATTACATCAGGAATTTAAAAATCTTGAGCAGCCTCCTGTCTGCTGTCTTTTCTACATGTCATGGACTTGAGGAATGAACAGATATTTCATTAGGTTGAAAAGAGGCTATTGCACACAGAAGGAGCTGTTCAAGGCATCATGTCAAAATGGCAGGTTGTGTTTTGGCGACGGCAAACCTAGTTTGGCTGGAGCTTTTGTCTTGGGACGGAAGACTTAGCAGGAGGATGTGGTAGGGAGAGTCTTTAATCAGTCATCTCTGGAGATCCTGCGATTGATTAGGTCTAGAGTGTGGACTGCCTACCTGGGCAGGAGTGTGGAGGGTTTGAGCATGAAGATCTGTGTGACAGGCAGAGAGGACTTGGTGGACCTAGCGCCGGGATGCAGCAGGGTAGAGACTGGTTCTGCTGACACAGGATACATGGGCACAGCTTGGCCTTATGAGCAGAGTCAAGGAGAAGGAGGAGCTGTAGAGGACGTCAAGGTGTTAAGCTACAGAAACTAGGAGGGGCACTGTCCATTGGAAGGGTAAGAAAGCAGGAGGTGTGGAGCACATTTTGCAGGGCATGAGATGGCTTTTGCTTACAGCAGCTTGAGCTGATGGGGTCAGCAGAAATGCCTGGCTCCAGTTGCGGGGGCGGAGGGAGTCTGATGGCTGGAAAAGTTGGAGGTGAAGATGTGGTGTCATTGATGGGGAGGTGGAGGAGGGGCCTGGTGCGGGAGTGTAGTTAGCAGAAAGAGAGCTCCTGACTTTGGGGCATGGAGCAGAATTCCAGGAAGGAGGTTGAGGTGCAAGAGCTGCTGAGAGGTGGAAGAAGATGAGAACTAAGAGAGAGTTTGGCTTCCCAGTGTAGGAGGAAGGTCCTACATCCTTAGAGACTCCTTCCATCCAGCTGTGAGGGGTGGAAGAGGAGAGAGCCAACATTCTGGGACGAGAAGTGGAAGGGTGGAGTGGTTTGGATTTGTTTGTGGGGAAAGGGTTTTGTTTTTAACATAGGAGATAGAGATGCTATTGGAAAGGTGTTGGGATAATGTAGGGAAACCTAATCCATG
Source organism: Proteles cristata cristata (assembly GCA_017311185.1). Lineage (NCBI taxonomy): Eukaryota > Metazoa > Chordata > Mammalia > Carnivora > Hyaenidae > Proteles > Proteles cristata. Next base: position 652,517 of record JAESUZ010005346.1, read on the forward strand.
AAGAAGGAGACGTTGGAAATGCAACGGGATGGGGGCAGGGAGTGCAGGCAACTTATCTCCTTTGTATTCCCATTGAAGCCATTCACAGCTCCATTCTACTGACTCTTGTTTACAGTGTGCTCCTCTGGTAGCTGAGAGCTCCTCCAGGGAAGCACCTCATATTGTTCCCCATGGAATCCTCAGTATCAAGCATGGTGCTAGTTACAAGGTAGATTTAATGAGTGAATGAATTGAGACATCATGATGCACTCATAAAGAGACTAGGCACTTGCATTGTGTAGACTGTGGCTCAAATCTCTGCTCAGGTATTCACCAGCTATTTAATCTTTTGGGCAAATCATTTGACCTGTCCAGGCCTCTGTTTCCTCATGTAAACAAGCTGGGAATTATGATGCTTAGTGGTTTGTGGAGTTGTACGGTTTAATGAAACAATTCAGCTAAGTTTCTGCATCTGGTATATAATGAACAGACTAATGAGTGTGGGTAGACTTAGAGAGGGCCGCATGATCTAGGAGGAAGGGAAGAAAAGCAAATGGGATATAGAGCAATGGAACGCAGTTATCTAGTGATTACATGGTGAATTGTCTTCTCAAAGAGACAGTAGGCCATGTGCTTAGCTGAGATCTCTAGAAGCCTTTGATTCAGCCACTGAAGGATGCATGGTCATCTCCCCATTAGGGGTACTGCCATGGTACTTAGCCTTGTATGTCTTTGTGGTGGACACACTTGGTGTGGCCATTGAGTTGAGCAGCCTGGGAGACTGGGGATGGCTTAGGCCATGGCTGGAAGATGTGAGCCAGGTTGAACCCTGGGACTTGCCCATGGCTAGGGACTAGGGAACTAGGGAGGGAATGGGGCCTGGAGCACTGGAAGATGGGAGAAACCAAGAGGGGTGGGAACATGGTAGAATCTCATCTGAGAGGGAAAAACCCAAGCTTGAGGTCTGGGAGGTGGAACGTGTGCAAAGAAGCACAGACTGTGTGCTGTGGAATAGCTCCAGTCCCTTACTGTACACTCAGTGTCAGTGTGTTTTTAAGTCATCCCTTAGACTCAAGTATAAAAAGCAGTCTCTTGGTCTCTACTTGCCTTGATTTCTTCATCTTTAACATAGTTTATGACCTATTTGAAAAACAGGCAGGCAATTGGATAGCTAAACACTATTTAAATGATGCATGATTTTAATCATCTAGATTAGCAACTACCAGAAAACATTTGGGAGAATGCATTTTTTCCCCATAATTCATCCTTTTCTCCATCATTACCTGTTTTCCCTCCAAAACAACCCAGCACCTCAGAGTTGTCAGCTTGATAGAAATGAAAATAATTCACATTGTACAGAAGTCACTGCTGTTAGAATAAGCAACCCCTAGCATCTTTCCCAAACAAATTGGCTCAGACAGAGGCATAGAGCTCACAGAAGACAGAATGAGCCTTGCAGATGTGGAGAGGGTGATGGGTAGGATGGCTCCTTCATGAAAGGGTTAGTGAGGGGTTAATTGGTGGTGTCAGTTGAATGTCGATCATGTGCCCAGACATAGCAAGTCCACTTGTACATCTTAGCTTCTCCCCCCAACAAGGAACTGTGTTCCATCCAAGCCTAGAATTCTAGGTATTTCTGAGCATGTGCTGTTGCTTTGCATGGCTTGATTTTTCTCTTTCTCATTGTCAGGTCTTATCCTTTGGCCAGGTCTACTCCCAGTGGTGATTATGCTAAGGAAGAGACCTGAATGCCAGGTCCAGTGATGGTCCCTGTCCCTCTGTTCATCCATCCATAAAAGAAGTACATATTTGAGTGGTTGCTAAGGGCTAGGCATTTTCTGGGTATTATGACTATTGATGTGCCATAGGCAAGACCCTTAGTTTCATGGAATTGACATTTTTGTGACAGACATAAATAAATAAACAAGGTGAAGATGATGGATGAGGGACAGTGAGTGAGTGGTTCCAGAGATAAAGACCTGCCTTGTCCTAGAGCTTCTTTCTTTGTCACTTCACAGAGATAGGGGAATCTAGAGAAAGCCCTAAAATGACTTGAAGAATAAACAGCATTGGCCATCTTTTGTAAAGAGGCAACTTCTCACCCATTTTGTTTGGCAGTGCTGAAGCACCAGGAAAATAGTCCAGAATGGTGTGGAGAGATTCACAGCTGAGAGCCTATAGTTTGTGGAATGGAGTCTTTTGCTCCTAAGCTTTGTGTTTCTTGTTCCAGGAATGGGCATGCTCTCCTGGCATTCATGTTCTCTCGACAAGAGGGCAAGCTGAACCGCCAGCAGACCATGGAGCTCGGCCATCACATCCTGAAGGCACACATTTTCAAGGTAGGACACACCGTCGTGAAGAGTTTTGTTGTCATTTCAGTTGTTTGGTTTTGGAGATTTTCAACAGTTTTATCAACCCTCTCAGAGCCTTCCATGACCCCCAATACTTTTTCCCCCTTAAAATCTCTTTTAAAAAGTTCCTTTTCACCTGAAGTTTCCACTTCTTTCATTCCCTTTTGTTTCTTCGTTATTTAGTTGTTGAAGAATGTGAGCTATGTGACCTGTGTTGCTTCATACTGCCTGGATTTTCTGATGGTGGTCTTATTTTTCATGGTCTAGTTTAACATGTTTCTCTTTCCTCTGGATTTCCTGTCATTTGCTAGTTGTTTGTTTGGTTTGAAGTTTATTTTGGAAGAGAGTGTGTGAGAGCAAGTGCAGGTGGTGGAGGGGCAGGGAGAGAGGGGGAAAGAGAGAATCCCAAGCTGACAACACAGAGCCTAACATGGAGCTCAAGCCCATGAACCTCGAGATCATGGCCAGAGTCGAAACCAAGAGTTGATGCTTAACCGACTGAGCCGTCCAGACTTCCCATGTCATTTGCTATTTGTATCTAGAGGCTTAATCTCGTTCAGCTTTGGTTGTTGCTTGTTTTTGTTTTTGCAGGGTGTCACAATTACTTTAGAGTTATACTTAGAGTTTAAACTCTCTAAGTCTATAGGGAGTTTCTTCCTTCAGGAGGTAAAGAATTCGTGCTTGCTTCTCTTAGTGGGATGTAATCAGCCACTACTGTTCTCTGCGTGGACTCTGCACTAAGGGTTACAGAATGGTGATATTACAGATCTTATTCTTCCTTTGACTGGAGAACTTATATAAGAAGAAACTTTATCTTCATTGACCTCTCTTTCCTCAGGTGTAGTGTACACAGCAAAGATGGGCTAGTTCCTGGACCCTTGGTTTTAGGGCAGGAAGGCAGGCTTACACGTCCAGGCATTCTCTGTGCCTTGGCATTTCTCTGCGTTAGTGCCGGCCTGTGCCCTCCTGGACCTACCCCTTTCATCCTGACGCAGCTGGGAAAAGAGAGCGTGAGGCCCACTTGTCTCTGATTTCTTCCAGGGCCTCAGTAAGAAGACAGGAATCTCCTCGAGCCACCTCCAAGCCCTGTGGATTGGGTACAGCACCGAGGGCCTCTCTGCTGCCCTGGCCTCTCTCAGGAATCTCTACACTCCCAATGTGAAGGTGAGCGACCCTCTGCCCAGAGAGCCGGAGCCCCCAGCCCCACCACCTTTCCTCCAGCTGCCCTGCTGTCCCCTGCACTGTGTGATGGCCGGAGGAACTGATGGAGCTTCTAATGATTCTTCTTCCCCTGATACAAATCACACACGCTTGAATGCCCTATTACTGATTGTCCTGCAGAAGTTTAGCTTTTTCCTGGGCAGGGACATGTGGGCTGCCCATGAGCATGTGGTAACTGTCTAAGAGCAAATGTGATAAGAAAGCAATTCACAGAGGAAACCAAAGGTCAAGGGAGATTTCTAGGGAAAATTGATTTTTAAACTGTCCTGGGTTTCTAATCTGAACTATGTCTTTATGGTTCATAGGAAATTAAGCATTGATGAGCGACAACAAAGCGAAGGTTGCACAGAGAAAATCTAAGTAAAGGTGTGTGTCCATGTGCATTGGTGACTGAGCAAAGTGTAGGGGGTCGACCTGCTACTGGGTCAGGAGCTTCTTCCCTCGTGATCGGTGACTATCATGTCAGAGTACACTGCCATGCTTTTTAGAGTAGATTTTCCTTCCTCCTTTAACCAAGTCTGAGAATCTAAAACACATGAAGGCCAACAAAGAAGGGTTAACTCCCACAGAGAAGTGTGGGAATTCCTGGTTTATGTTACAGCAGCTTACAACCATCCTGTTCGATGCAAAATAGTAAAAAGATCATAAGTGTCTTCGACTTGACATGTCCGCTAGACTCCAGGCCTTTCAGCCCCAGGCCCTGACATGCCTGCTGCATACAGAACCTCTGAGGGAGTTTCCCAAGGAGCCAGGTCCTCCCCTTCCAACACTGCCATGAACACAGTCGTACCTGTTGCCTCCCCAGTAGCATGAAGGGTGAGTATAAGCAAGTGGCCATACAGGGAAGGACATGCGAAGCCCTGGAGGTTTCTGGGCATTTCTCTTCCCTTTTCTTCACCTCCCTTCATCAGACCCACCTGGGAAGAGGGCCCTGGGGGAACTCCAGGGAGACTCCTGCACCTCTCCTCCCCCACTGTCTGCACACCCCATCCTCAGCACCTCAGCTCAGCCGTGTGTCTGGGAGCGTGGAACTTGCAGAGCATCTCCTTTCTCCTTTGCCTCCTTGCTGCTTAGAGAGGGTAGAATGAGCAGTCAGAGGAGCCCCTTTGTCATAAAGGATATGGGAGTGCTGTGAGCTGGAGCAGCTACCCTAGAGCCCTGATGCTCCAGGCAGGGCCTCGGTGCTATTTGGAGAAAGGCCACTGCACCCAGGTGGATGCAGACAGGGTCTTTGCAAGTATAAAAGCACTGCTTTATGTGGGTCCACTGTTAGGGTTCTAGGCTTACCGGATTTCAGCCTGACTCCCCTATTGGCTGGGCACCTCACAGCAAAGCACCAGTAGAGAACCACTCATAAGAACCCTGTGCTCTGTCCCCCTCCCCCACTTTCCGGACTTGTGGGTGTGAGTGCTATGTCCCGGCTGAGCCCACATGCATGTTTTCTAGGGTGGATGGACAGGGAAGCTGTTTTTGTAGTTAAGGAGAATTAGCCCCTACTGATCAGAGAGGATCATAGTGAAGAAGTCAGATTAAGAATTTTTGTTTTACTTAGATCTTCTAGAAATGACAGTTGAGGTTACTATAACATGGTTTCATCTTTCCTTTCAGCTACAAGTATATCTTTTGACTTCTCCATAATTAATAAAATTCTGTAATGATGAGGAAGAAAGAAATAATAAAAATGGAAATATCTGTTTTCACTACTTTAATGAATTATGGGCCCAGAAATTCCTCTTTTAATGTGGAGAAAAGTAAATGGAAAGCATTCTACCCTGTCAAATACAAGTTTTTAAGACAGCAAATTAAAAGGTACAGCATGAGAATGTAATGAGCTTGACTCCCCCTAAGACTATAGTCTTTCCTTTTAACGTACTTTCAATTCTAGGAGTTATTTGTCGTTACTTTGTTTTCTAGAATTCCCGTGTCCTCTGCTCCTACACTGTGCTCAGAATTCTATAACTTGGTTATAGAATTTTAAGGCTTTCCATTATCCTTCTGTTTCTTTTATCTTTCAAGGGAAAAAAAAGGTTTTCACAGAATCTTGAACAAATTACAGTAATTTAAAATTATGCATGCAATTAAGGAACTTTTTTTAGAGAGTATTAAATGTTGTCATACAGGAATGAGTGTCATTTTGAGCAATTGCAGTTTGCCACTTTGGTAAATTAAAGTGACTTGCTCTAGAATGATTACTTGGTAGATGAATTTTAATTTTACTGGCACGCCAGTAATTTCTAACACAGTCGTCTCCCCTCACCAGGCCAGAGCCAGCCCCCTGGGGTCCTTGCTGCCAGTGCCTCTGGGCTCCCATCCCGTGGGTTCTTTCCTCACATGCACCATTGGAGTGGATGCAAGCCATGGGCTTCCTTCCCAAGGCTGTGGAGTCGGGAGAATTCTTCTCTCAGCCAAAGGCAGGGAGGGGAGAAGACAGGAACTAGGCGTGGACTTTGGCCTGACTTCCCTTGGAAAGGACCCGGTCATATTCCGCGTGATAGGCCATACACATTTGAAACGGTTGTGTTGCTGTGAACTTCCAGTATGCTCAGAAAACTTTGACTCCAGTGCCACTTCTGTTTGAAGCATGATTACATTGCTTTGCCTATCTCCCTGGACCCCCTTTTTTATTTTCTTGCGTTCATTAAACCCAGAAGTTTATACATAACATTGCCATTTCCAAATGTTATCCAGGGAGAGCTTATGCAGTGGCGATGATCAGGAAATTTCCATGTGGTTAGGAATAAATGTATAGGATGAACCATTAAACCCCTTCCTTGAAGGCAGAGTATTCTTAGCTAGAGCTGCTGCAGCCACTGGGCTGTGACAGTAATTAGTTTTGTGCCCAGAGCTAATCTGTGCTTTACCCCTCTGAGCTGCTGTTTTCTCACCTTTCAAATGGAGGTAACAAAAGAGCCTATCTCCGAGAGTGATCAGAAACCTCATTGAGATGTTAACGCTTTTGGAAAAACACTTGGCATCTTCTGCATGATATTAAAAAACAAAATTCAGCTGAGCAAATTTAAAGATCGAATTGGCTTAATTAAGGGATTCATGAATTAGGCACCATCCCACTTAGCAAGTAGAGGGGCGCCCTGAGGAGTTGTACAAAATGGAAAGGTTTTTTTTGTTTGTTTGTTTTTTAAGTTTATTATTCTGAGGGGGCAGGAAGGGGCAGAGAGAGAATCCCAAGCAGGCTCCATGTTGCCAGCGCAGAGCCCGACACGGGGCTGGTTCGAACTTATGAACTGTGAGAACATGACCTGAGCTGAAATCAAGAGTGGGATGCTTAACCAACTGAGCCACCCAGGCACCCTGTGAGAGAAGAGCCCCGTGACCAATTACCTCATTGGTGCCAAACAGAAAATTCCCTATTGACAGGCTAAGACTTATTTTTGGAGGAGGTTGCAACTTCATTCAGGTTAGGTATTAAAAGGCCCAACTGGTTTGGTGACTGGGATTGGCGCAAGTAACACCATTTTGCGCTTGTGGTTTTCTTTTCCACAGTGGTTAAGGGAGTTGTTCCTACTAGGTTTTGCCTACTTTCAGGGATCTGAGACTTGGCTGTAGGCACCTGGGAACTTTCGGATGTGCCATTTGTTGAACAGGAGCTGCCTGCATCTCCCCTCAGATAAGCTGGAGATCTCTCCGCTGCTCTGTGCGAGTGATGGCAGGGGCTGGGGCCAGGTGGTAGGGAGACCTCTGGGTTGCCAGGCACCTGAGGCAGAGCTCCCTTCTGTGCCTTCCAGGGGTCATGGCCCTGGGGTCTTGTCCCTTCTAAAGATTTTGCCAGAGGTGACTGTGACCATGACAGTATTTATTTAGGACTTACGAGATGCTGGAGATGCTGAGGGCTGTGCTAAGTGGTGTATGGATGTGTGTGTGGCGTGTTCATTTTTAATCTTTACAACAACTCAGTGAGGTGAAACTGTTATCTCCATTTTTCGGATGAGGGAACTGAGGCTGAGGGCAGTTGGCAGCATGCCCCTAATCACATAGCTGGAAGGTGCCTGGCTCTGAGCGAGCCCATGCTTTGTAGCTGCATTCATCACCTGATGTGTTTACAGCCCTGGCTGCTAACTACAGTCACTTGGGAGCTCTTGGTACCAGGGCTAAGTCAGAATCTCCAAGGGTGGGGCTCCAGCACTGGAAACTTTCCAGCTCCCAGGTGGTTTTGGTGTGCATCAGGGTGAAGAACTGTGGGCTGGAGGAAGAGCCACAAACTGATTGGGGGTTAAGTGGTAAAAATACCAGCAGCATTACTCTGACAAAGGAAATGTTTTTTCCAAGAAGCAGATGAAGTGTTAATTGATGACAGATATCTTTAGGAAAGTTCTCCCTCTAAGCACATACCTTCCAGGTAAAGTCTTGTAAGGTAGTCAGCAAGAAAGTACTAAAAGTACACCTTCCAACATTGTTAGCCAAGAGTACCTGTTGGGTAGCATAGGATAGCATTCTGCTGGGTTTTCTTAGTAGGCACCTGAAGCACAGAGAGACTGAGTAATTTTCTGAAAATCACACAGCAAGTTTAGTGTGTGGTGGATGTAGTAATCAGTAGAAAAAGCAGATGATTTTCTGGGAATCTTGTGCTGCTGACAGTCCCAGAGGCACGGGAACATTTTAACTTGTTCTACTTTTTCTTTTAGGAACACGTCCCTGTAAAGAAGAGTATTTGCATTTACTTTTGTCTTTGCTAGCTCACTGTTATTTAACCCTGTGATTATTTCATTGCCAGAAAAAATGAATTTTCTGTTTTTATTTAGATTAAATGTGTGGTCCACTGACCAACAGCATCCATATCATCTGGTAACTTATTAAAAATGCAGTCCTCAGGACTCACTCCGGAGCTGCTAAATTAGAAATCTGGAAGTGGGGCCTGAGAATGTGCATCTTAGCTGTTTTTTTAAGAGTGTATAAGATTTTTAATTTTGGTTAAAAAACAGAATTTAACATCTTAACTATTTAAAATATTTTTAAAAAACAATTATTTATTTTTGAGAGAGAGAGAGAGAGAGAAAATCTGAAGCAGACTCCAGGCTCTGAGCTGTGAGCACAGAACCTGATGCAGAACTCGAACTCACAAACTGTGAGATCATGACCTGAGCCGAAGCCGGACACTCAGCCGGCTGACCCACCCAGACTTCCATGATCTTAACTATTTTAAGTGCAGAATTCAGTAGCATTAAGTATATTCACATTATTGTGCAATAGTTCTCCAGAACTTTTTCCTCTCGTAAAACTAAAACACTACACTTATTAAACAAAACCTTTTCACCTCCCCTCATCCTCCGGTAACCACAATTCTACTTGTCTCTCTGAATTTCTCTTCTCTAGGTACCTTATATAAGGGGTATCATACATTGTCTTTTTGTGACTGGCTTTTTTAATTTAGCATAATATCCTCAAGGCTCATCCATGTTGCACCGTGTGACAGGATTTCCTCTCTTTTAAAGACTGGATAATACTCCATTGTATATGTGCATACCACTTCTGCTTTTCCATTCATGGGTCGAGAGACATTTTAGTTTGTTTCCATCTTTTGGGTATTGTGACTAGTGCTGCGGCGAACATGGGGGTGCAGATGTCTCTTCGAGATCCTGGTTTCATTTCCATTGGATATATTCCCAGAAGTGGGATTGCTAGATCTTGAGGAACCTCCACCCTGTTTTCCAAGCAGCTGCCCTTTTAGATTTCCACTACCAAGAATGTGCATTTCCGATGCATTCTCAGTACTGTTGCATACTCTAGTTTGAGAACTGGAGTAAAATGAGGACACTGCCCTTCTCCACAAATGCTGTTGTGACTGACGTTTATGTGGGAAATTCATCTTGTTGGGGAATATTATTGAACAGGTCAGCCGTCTCCTGATTTTGGGAGGGGCCAACGTGAACTACAGGACAGAAGTGTTAAATAATGCCCCAATCCTGTGCGTCCAGTCTCACCTCGGCCATGAGGAAGTGGCCACTCTTCTCCTGGAATTTGGCGCCTGCCTGGAGGGAATGTCAGAGAATGGCATGACGGCCCTCTGCTATGCTGCAGCTGCTGGCCACATGAAGCTGGTGTGTCTGCTGGCCAAGAAGGGGGCAAGGGTAAGCTGGTGGCATTCCCCAGTGGGGGACGGGGGGAATGTCTTCATAGCCTTGTTATAATTATCATCAGCTGGGCCAGCCTCTCTTTTTTCTCCACCTGGTTGAATTGCAGCAAATAGAAATTGCCACATAAACAGGGTGAGCTGCCTGCACCAGTCAGTGTGTGATGGTGGCTATTGTTGGTGGTCAGGTGTGTGGCCTTGGGTAGATATGGGGGGGGGTCATGTGTTTTGCTCATAAGCTCTTAATTCTGCTTAATACTGCCCAAGGGAGACAGGACACCAAGGAGACCCCAGATCAGCAGCAGCGTAAATAGGGGTCATCCTTTCAAAAGCCTGGAAATGGCAACCTAGAACTCAGTCACAGACTTTAACATAGCACTAGATTAGTTTAAAAGATCTTAGAAGATTTTTTTTCCCCACTTTTCTTCCTGTCCCATTTTATTTTGTGTCTTTTTTTTTTTTTTTTTTTTAACAATAAAATGAGTTCTATGGGTCTTAGAAGCCACATACTTGAGCACATGGCTTCAGGAGCTGGACAGCCCAGAATCCTCATTTCTCCACCTGCCAGCTCAGATCCAGAGCACACTGTCCAGTCTGCATGCCTCAGTCTTCTCATCTGTCAAATGACCATGACAACAGCCTTTACCACAAGGCTGTTGTGTGAGCATTAAATAAATGTAGCTATATTATTAAACAAGTTACTTTAGGACCATTCATGTTGAGAGATTAAGTGAGAACAGTGCCAAGTTCACAGTAAACTCTATTTAGGTTCACCATAAGCATTTCCTTGGGAGAGAGGGGATGTGCTTTTGAATAACAATAGAAATAAATAGCTGGTATTTGTCTTTACAGTTAATTAGGATATATAAGGGATGTGCTTTTGAATAACAATAGAAATAAATAGCTGGTATTTGTCTTTACAGTTAATTAGGATATATAAGTTTCAACACAAAGACGTTAATTAGGTTTATAGAAACTATGGGAGCCTTTTAATTTTCCCCTCAAAAATACAATATTTGGGACTGTATTCAGCTCAAGGAAGAAGGGGAAAGTCACTATTAAGCCTTCCCAGTGGGTGCATTAGTGCATCTCCATGCCTTCATTTCTACATGTAAATTGTGGCTTAGCTTTGTACGAAGGCTAGCAGACTCCTACCACTGCTGAAAGCTCTGTAGGAGGAGGCTGGGTGTCATATAGGTGTCTCCTGCAAAGCTTCTGGGTGATGGTACAGAGCATCATCAGAATTTGCAAGTGAGGTGAGGCTGGGCCCTGAGCTCCTCTTCCAGTCCAGTATTCCTAGGGTTAGACAGGGGATGGCCCATTGCTGCCACTTGGACCTTTAGAGGTAAGCAGCCCTTAGATGCTAACTTTGTGGCTAGCTGGCCTTCCTGGCTTTGAGGCCCGACTTTACATGCTGACATATCCTAGGTCACTTGACTGTGCATGACCTCTTTCCCCAGTTAGATGGCCTTCAGAGTCCCTTCCTGCCATTTCTTGGTCATAGCTAGATATTCCAGATCCCTGCCTTTTTCTGGATTCCCTATTTCAGTGACTAAAGAACAGTTTTATTCTCCCTAAATCATAGCTTGTCACAGCAGCTTTAGAGTGTTCTACTCACGACCAGCATTGGGAAGCATAGAGTTTTGACTGAGGCTTTGGTCTGTGTCCCCACACACATTTCCCAGAAACTTGGAGCTCTGAGTCCTTTGCTTGAGAGACAGGAATCGAGGGTGCCCTGTGTTTGCTGGATCTACAAAGGCCAAGGGGACCCATTCACTACAAGGAAGTTGAATTGGATATTTGGTACTCTAGAGAAGGTCGCATTGGAATGTGACACTCCCCTCCGCCCCCAGGCACCTATAGTGATACAGGGTTTGCTCACTTCATCTGGGATGCAGTACTAAACCATGACCTTCTCTTGCCTTCAGGTGGACCACTTGGATAAGAAAGGCCAGTGTGCGCTGGTGCACAGCGCACTGAGGGGCCACGGTGACATTCTCCGGTACTTGCTGACCTGTGAGTGGTCGGCAGGCCCTCCCCAGCCAGGTGCACTGAGGAAGAGCCAAGCCCTGCAGCAGGCGCTGACAGCAGCTGCCAGCATGGGCCACAGCTCGGTGAGTCAGTGCTGTAAGGACACTCTTGGGAAACTGGAAGCCATAACCCAATGGGTTGGGTGTTTTCTATTTAAAAAAAAAACTTTTTTTATGTTTGTTTTTGGGGGGGCGGAGAGCGTGAGCGAGCTCGAGAGCATGAGTGGGGGAGGGGCAGAGAGAGGAAGACCCAGAATGTGAAGCAGGCTCCAAGCTCTGAGCTTTCAGCACAGAGCCCAACACAGGGCTCGAACTTGTGAACCCCAAGGTCATGATGTGAGCCAAAGTACGATGCTTAACCGACTGAGCCATCCAGGTGCCCCTCAGGTGCTTTTCCTAGTTCTCTTCATTAGTAGTCTGTGATGCACTTAAAGAATGAAAGAAAATGAGGATTTCAAGAAATGGCAGTTGGTTTGACCATGTGTCTAGGTCTTGTGTTGACATCCCACCCTTTGTGTAGGAGAACCTGGGGTCCACAGTCTTGGTGTGCATGCACACTCCAGCGGTTGGTGGGGGGGCGGATGCGGGGGGGGGTGCAGGGAAGGGAGTGGTGGCTCTCCCTTGGCAGTATCCCAGTTTCTTCTCTGTTCCACATTTACCCTCCAGCCTGGCTGTCTTGCACTTTTTTCTCTTTGATTCATTCTTTTGTCCTTGTGATCTTTTAAAAATAATTATGTAGAATACTAATTCTAAAACTGTTCAGTATTTGAAAGATTTTTTAAAAATAGCACTTCAAAGTTCTGGTAGTGTGTAAGAATGCTTGTCATTCACAGTTCCTGCACTGAAGGAAAGCTTCTTGCAGTAGCTAAATAGAGCACTTATTTTTGGTAGATGTCAGTATTTCTTAGTTTGAGGATTTTTTTTAAGTTTCTTTTTTTTAAGTTTATTTATTTTGAGAGAGAGTGAGTGAGGGAGGGGCACAGAGAGAGGGAGAGAAAGAATTCCAAGCAGTGCTAATAGCGCAGAGCCCCACACCAGGTTCTGTCTCATGAGCCCGGATTTTCTGATCTGAGCTGACATCAAGAGACAGAAGCTTAACCCACTGAGCCATCCAGGCACTCCCTCAATTTGAGGATTTAATTATAATCTCCTGACCCATGTGTCTGGAGATTTAATAGCATTTATACCTGTTCTCTTCCACCTGTTTCTCACTCTGTATTATCTTCAAGCAATTAGAGTTGCCAGTATTTGGTTAAATTTGAACCCACAATGATTTATAGTGAATTTAGGTGCAAAGCCAGCTGGCTGGATGACTTTTTGGCATTTAAAACATAAGGACAGACACACTGATGTGTATGCACACACCCATGTGCACACACGTGCCTTCACATCTACACACTGAAAGCTGGCTTATTTTTGGCATTTAAAAATTAAAAGTACACATATACAATATTTAAGCCAATACAATATACTGCAACAACTTAAGTGCAGAAACATAAGAGAATGCAGCTGTCTTAAGACAGACATCAAAGAGATTTACAAAAATAGGAAATAATGCTAGCCAACTTCTCTATATGTTTTAGTTTTGGAAAAAATAGTAATTTCACTAAAAAAAAAATGTTTAATCACAGGATGTTAAATGTTACTGTGTAATGGGTTTATTATTCTTTTAGAAAAGAACTGTAAATGTGTTTTTTGAATACTCCTATACAGAGAGCATATTAAATACACAAATCAGCAAATGGAGATGTTTTTCCTTTTTTAAAGTGCTGCCTAAATCTGTGTGGGAACGCAGAGTGTGAAAAATCATCACAGGTAGGACAGCGAATACCACATATGACCTTTTCTCAACTCCTGTTAACTCGACCTGTTTCAGAGCTGGCTGAGAGGACTGCTGTGCAAAGCAGCCTCAGCAGGGCCAGTAAGTGTCTGGAAAAGGGCAGGGCTTGTTCACCTGAAGCCTTGAAGGGTGTATACATTTGCTACTGCTGTTGTAACAAGTGACCACAAACTCCACGGGCTTCAAACAACACTCACCTCTCTTTTCTTACAGTTCTGGAGGTCAGAAGGCTAAAATTAAGGTGTCCAAAAGCTGACATTCCTTCTGAAGGCTCTATAGGAGAACATTTCCTTGCTTTTTTAGAGCTTCTAGAAGCCTTTTATTCCTTAGCTCATGGCCCCTTCCTCTATGTTCAAAGTGTGTCACTTTAACCTAAGCTTCTGCCATCCCATCTTTTCCTTCCTCTGACCTTGGTTCCTCTTATCCCTCGTTTGAGAAGTGTGTTTGAGATATACACCTGGGTAATTCAGGATAATCATCTCATTTCAAGATTAATGATCACACCTGCAGATTCCCTCGTGTCCTATAAGGTAACATTCACAGGTTTTCAGGATGAGGATGTGGACATATTTTGGGCCATGATGCAGTCTGCCCAAAGGGTGTGGGTTGGGGGACAGGAAAATGACTTCATTATGCTCTCTTGTTGCTGCTGTTGCTCAGGGTGGATGCTGGCTTGGGGCTCCCTGGTGCCCTCTCCCTAGGAGCCAGCACTGCTGCCTCCATACTGGTGATCCCAAGCTCTTTTTGACGGGGAAGAAGGGAAAAGAACTAGAGGAAAGAAGAATAATGCTGTCAGTAGAAAACTCATTTGGACAATACTGTTTTGTTTTATTTTATTTTAATTTAATTTTATTTTATTGAAAAGGTATATATTGCTTTGTTTTGCATCTTTGTGAGAGAATGGATTCACCGTCTTCTGGCGATTTATGCAGAAACTGCACTTTGTATGATCTCCCGTGTCCTTTGTTGATTAGGCTGGCATATTTGGGTCATGTTTGAATTCATTAGAATTCTGAGTACCTAGTAATCCTGAACAATGTTGCTGAAATTCACTGAGGTTTTTTTATTCTTCTCAAAGTGAAAATGTGAATAGCATATGAATTATCTGGAAAACAGTTTTCATTATTTTTGTCTCCTTGTGCAGCATGAGATAATCATGGTTAAAAAACAACACCCTCTCTCTTTTGATACATGGGATATAATAAGCACATATGGCTGTGAGAGCTCATTAAATCACCTTGCCACTTCTGACAGGTGGTCCAGTGCTTGCTGGGACTGGAGAAGGAACATGAGGTAGACGTCAATGGCACCGACACGCTGTGGGGAGAAACAGGTAATTATGGTTCCATTGCTTGTAGTCTGGGCCACTTTCTTGATGTTTTAGCCTCTATTTTGGACTAAATTGTCTTAAGAATTACTTGAGATGCGTGTTAGTCCTTTTCTTATTTTATCACAAGGCATTTGAAGTTTAGAGCTTTTAAAACCTCCCGACTAAGTAGCAAAAATTTTCTTGAAGCAAATAAAATCAGAGTAGTTTTGAATTTGACTAGTAGTTTCTGCACCTCTGATAAATCTTTATTAGAAATACCTATATAAGATGGTAGTTTCTGGTTTGTGGAGTCTTCCATATCCTCCCCAACCTGGTCTTCCTGTGAACAATGCAGTCTGAGCAGGACAGGAGCCTCATACAGATGAATCAAAGGTGCTCTGCACAGAAAGCTGCAGCCTCCCTTGTAGAATGCGAGCAGGACTCCAGCCTGGTGGGGCCTCCCTCAAATCCTGAATGCAGGCTGCCAGGTCCCTTTTCGTGGGGCTGGCTTGGGGTATGTGTATTTAACTGAAGTATGGGAGGGGAGCCCGAGGTGAGTGCATCATAATAAGGATCGGAGTTGGTTACTTGTCAGATTAACACAGATAATGCTGCTTTGAAATTTTCCATTTGACCAAATCAGTATTCAAAATATAAGACTTCAAGTTAGGAATTGTTGTTTAATAGATGTAGCCAAGAGTGGTAAATGCATTTCTGGGCTGTGGTGTGTGTGTGTGTGTGTGTGTGTGTGTGTAGTGTACAGGCATATCTTGGAGATACTGCATGTTTGGCTCTAGACCACCACAATAAAGCAAATATCACAATAAAGTGGGTAAAATGATTATTTTGGTTTCCCAGTCCATAAAATGGTATGTTCACACTACACTGTAGCCTACTAAGTGTTTAGTAGCATTACGCCTTTAAAAAAGGTACAGACCTTAATTTTAAAATATTTTTTGAGGGCCTCCTTGATGGCTCAGTTGGTTAAGCATCTGACTTCGGCTCAGTTCATGGTCTCATGGTTCATGGGCTTGAGTCCCACATCGGGCTCTGTGCTGACAGCCTGCTTCGGATTCTGTGTTTCCCTCTCTTTCTACCCCTTCCCCACTTGTACTCTGTCTCTCTCTCTCTCTCAAAAATAAACATTAAAAAAATTTTTTAAAAATATTTTTTGCAAAAAAACCTGCCATCTAAGGTTTTAGGGAGTCATAATCATTGATCCCAGGTTACTGTAACAAATATAAGCATGAAGAAGTTGAAATATTGCAAGAATTACCAAAACGTGACACAGAGACGCAAACTAAGCAACTGCTATTGGAACACAAACCTTTCTTACCTCAGGGTTGCCACAACTTTAAATCTGTTAAAAAAAAAAAAAGTATCTGAGAAGTACAATAAAATGAATACAATAAAACAAAGATGGCTGTGTATGACTTCTGTTTCTACCTGCAGAGAATTATTTCCAAATGCTTCTCAATTATTTCTAACAAGCCAAATGGTAGTGTGTCGAGTTTACCACATAATTCATACTTGGAAACACCTCAGAGTTTCCCCGCAGGAAGTGCAGGCCTTCAGTTCGGAGCCTCCTGGTGCCCTCTCTCTGGGGCTGCTACCGTGTGCGTGGTTTATAAAGGTAGTTCGTGGTACCTTGGGAGGAGGCAGCATACACCCTGCTTCCAGGGACAGGGCAGGACCCCAAATGGGGTTTGATTACGCTTGGGCTCAATGTGTATAGATTTAAATAGTGCCCTTGATTCCACAGAGTCTTTCCTCCACCCATTTAAATAGCACAGGTTGCTCTGTAATTTGGCAAAAGAAAAGTATCCATCCACTTCCAGATTGTGTAGTGGGTAGCAGTGTAGCATAGACCAGGTCAGTGCATGACCTTGCTTTGTACTGAGCCAGAAGGTCTGAATCCCTGCCCTTCACTTGCCTAGTTAAGCAACTTTGGACAAGTTTCTTTGCCTCCTTGTCAAATGAAGTAAATAGTATCCGCTTTCTAGGATCATGACAAAGACGGAAGGAGATAAGGCAGTGTTGCTCAAATGAACGTACCCAATGATAAGACACCCCCCCAACCCTGTCATGATTCACTTGCATCTAGAAATTCTGGTTCATTTGTTCAGCTACGAGCCTGAGACTCTTTTTTCTTAACAGGCCCCCCAGAGTATTTGAGGTGACATGGCTTCAGGGCAAGAAACTGTGGAGGGTTGTTTAAAGGGCCTGATTCACGGGATGGGATACAAGAAGTGCCTATGATGACGATGGCATTTAATGCTAGTATTAGCAGTGGCATGCACTGAGGTCAGACAGGAATCTGTGATCTTTAATGTTGGCTTTTTCTTCTGATGAAAATTCCTGAGAAGGGCTGCATTTGAGGGTGCTGTGTGAGCATTGTTTTGTCTCTGATGACTAGTCCTGAATTTCCGTATTCTCCCCATTCCAGTCTCCCCCATGGGCCTCTGAGGGGAGACCCCCTAAGAGAAGCTGCAACTCTCCCATTGGTCTTGATGAGAAGATGAGTAATAGTTTAGCCAGTGTCTTCTAAAGCCTCACGCACAACCTTCAGACCACTGTGCAGCCCGAGAAACGGCACACACCCTTCCTTGGGCATTAGTGGAAATTTCATCAGCCAAAAGTTTGAGAGACTTTTAAGAAATAAATTTAAACCAAAGAAAAAGCTAAGCACTGTTTCTCAGACTCCGGGGGAGCCCGTGACTGTGTGTAGACTGTCAATAAAACCAATCTTGCCTTTGCTCCATTTTTCACCTTGGTATCTCTCTCCTGTGTTCCTTCAGAAATGACCACTAATGTCTGTTACCACAGATCCTCCCAATTCCAGGTCTGTGCTTGTCAAAAGGACACTTTGGAATCTCACAGAGAATGTTTTAGATGAGGGCACATCTGCACGTGTGGGCATGGCACAAATGTGGCTGCAGTATCCAAACTGGGTGGTCTGTGTTTGGGATTTGGCCACGAAGGGTCTATAGTACCTGATCCTGAATGCCCTCTGGAATAGAAGGCCCTGATAAGGATAGCATGTGTGTGTGGGTCCACTTTTGTTTCTTGTTCTTACCAAGCAGCAGCTTAGCAGGTCCCCAGCCTTGTGGACTGCCCCACTGTGTGCACTGTTTCTCTTTGCTGGGGACCCTTGAAGGAAGAGCAGTTGCTCTGCTTCCTGATTTTGTTTGGTCCTCATTCCTGGGTGTGGTGGTCAGTGGTGCTTTGTGTTTAAAGCACTCTAGCATGAAGCTGATCTGTCTCCAGCCACAGCTCAGGGAGGGCGGAGGGGGTAGGATCCTGTGAGTGAGCTTGTCAGGGTTGTGGAAAGATGACA
Organism: Proteles cristata cristata; assembly: GCA_017311185.1. NCBI lineage: Eukaryota > Metazoa > Chordata > Mammalia > Carnivora > Hyaenidae > Proteles > Proteles cristata. The sequence goes on from JAESUZ010005346.1 coordinate 670,669, forward strand.
CAAACTGGAAGCTTTGTGTGAATAAAGTGGTTCAGTATTTCTCTTTGAACCCTTGTAGAAGCTTATACCGGTCTGTTGAGTATACATTTAGCTATGAACAGCTTGGCTTTAAAATACCAGCTGATGGGGTAACCAGGGAGGGTCTCCTTGGTCTGTTTTTGGCTCCCCTTCCCATTCTATTTCCATGCAGTGACGCTCCCCTCTTCGCAGATGGCAGCTACCTGTCCTTCTCTCTCAGCCAATTCTAGAACAGGGGGTGGCTAAATCTGTGCACAAAATCCTTCCCCACTTTTCTGCCAGGAGAGACCCTTGCACTTTTCTTTATAATGCAAAAGTGTCATTTTTATTCCTGTTGCTGATTAGAAGTCACATGCCATCGGTGAGAGGTGATAGCTAACAGCCACAGAGGAGGGAACACAGGCAAGAGCAGACCCATGAGGGTGTCTGGTCACTCACACCAGTCCCTGTGGGTGATAGGAGTAGGGACAGTCCTGTGCCCTCTGTACCCCAAGCCATCTCCCTGCAGATGACCTGTAGTCATCAAAAGTTATCACCGAAGGGTCTGGTTCCTATTTTAGTATTATTATTATTTTTTAATCTTTATTTTTGAGGGAGGGTGGATGGGCAGAGAGACAGAGACAGAGGATCCAAAGCTGTCTCTGCACTAACAGAGAGCCAGGGCTTGAACCCACAAACCGTGAGGTCATGACCTGAGCCATAGTTTGACGCTTAACAAAATGAGACCCCTAGGTACCCCTGGTTCCTATCTTGGGTTTAAAGAGACAAGAAAGTATAATAGATCTTAAAGATGCTCATCTCAAATAATAACAGTATGTAATTTGGGGTTTTATTGCACTAAACCCACAGCTTTTAGAAAACTGAAAGAATATCTCTATTGGTTTTAGAGAACAGAGAGTTTAACTTATGTAGGTCTCCCTTTCACCAGCACCTTGGGGCCATTTGCTGTTCCTGTCTGGTTGCTGTTTAGAGTTCAGCCCTTGGAAAACCTGCTGTGTAGTTTGGTAGCGTTTTAGCACCTTCCCTCCAGTGGAAGAATTGGTGGGACTTGTCAGAAAGCAGCGAGCCACCGGGGAGGGGACTTCAGTGTGTGCCACCACCTGCACCCGCTGTGCCCTCCAGGCTGCCGAGCCTCTTTCCTCTGTGATGTTCCCAGGCGTGGCCAGACTGTCTCAGGCCCTGCTTCCAGGGCAGCCTGGAACATGACAAGAACCCATGAGATGCTTGTGTTATCTCTGTTTCAGGCATTCCTCAGCCATGACAAGTAATTGCTCCCACAAAGTCCCAACCTAACTGAGTTACTGTTTCCATATCTGTGTTTGTTGTGGATTAGCCCAAACTGAAGTGATCAGAGATGCCTCGCTGGTGACCTCATGCTGTTGCAAATTGTCAGAGGAACTGTGTTTCCAAGCTGCAGGCAACTCTCAAGTCTGTGAGCCTCCTGTCCCTGTTTCTTGTTTTTTATAGGATATAGAGACTCTTCTATTACAGTAACATTTGCCATTTTACATGCAGACGGGCCTTTCTTGTAAGCAGGGCCTTCCCCACCCCTGACTCCTTTGGGTCACTTTATAGTTAACCATTTATAAATTTGATTATTGATGTTGTTGATTTGATCAATGGTGGTTTTCCCCAAATGGTGGCCTTTAGAAGAGAAAGTTTCCTGTCTCTTGTGTTTACCTGTGTGAACACCAAGTACTTAATCTAGTATTGTCTAACCGAACTTTCTGTGTTGTTGGAAATGTACTCTGTGCCCTGCAGCCTGGTAGGCACTAACCACTGGCCTGTTGGGTGCTTGTCACATAGGTTTTGACTGAGTGAACAAGTAGGCTTAAAGAAAACAAAACTAGGGTTACCTAGGTGGCTCTTCATTTAAAGCGTCCAATTTCAGCTCAGGTCATGATTCCATGGTGCATGGGTTCAAGCCCCGTTTCAGGCTCAGTGCTGACAGCTCAGAACCTGGAGCCTGTTTCAGATTCTGTCTCTCTTTCTCTCTCTCTCTCTCTCTCTCTGCCCCTCCCCCACTGCCTCCCCCCCTTTTCTTTCTCTCTCTCTCTCTCTCTCTCTCAAAAAAGAGCCATTTAAAAAATTTTAAAAACACAGTTTTCAGGGCAAGTGACGTTAACTTTGCCGAATAATATAGGAGAAATTGTGTTGTTGGAGTGGAGAGGGGTAAGGAGCCTGGTTGCTCATGAGGCCCCAATCTTCTGGTTTCCTTGTGTCTGTCATAGCACAGATCATGTGCTGCTGGATTCCAGGCTGGGTGAGAAACTCTTGTCTGAGTCACTGGTGCCTCAGGTATACTGAGGGTGTAGTTGGGTGCTGGATTGCATCTTTGGGAACACAGTTGTTAACAACCAGACGTGGTGTGGGCATGGCTGATAGCACAGAGTGGCCCGTGCCAGCCCATCCTTAATGTCCCCCTCCCTGCACTGCCAGCCCCACTGCTCACCCTGGGTGTGCTGTGTCCTCACACACTGTCCCTTGGAAATCCTTCTGACAGCTCTCTAGCTGGTCTGTCATCAGGCCTGGGGCCCTGGGCTTCATGCTCAGACAGGATGCTGGTGTGCCCATCGGCTCACTAGTCCCAGGGCTCCCCTTCCCTAACTTCTGCAATGGGTGCTCTGTCAGGGAAAGTTAGAAGTCTGGCTGAAATACCTCCTCTATGGTTTCTTTTGTGTTGTTCATGCTGTTGCAGTTGGCAAAATACTTCAGTTGGTAAGTACTTTCCAAAGAAGTTTAGTAATTGTAAATACCATGGCTTTTTAATGTTAAAGTTATTTAAAACACCTTATTTGCCTCTCTAAGAAGAGCAGAATCTACTTCACTATAAATTGAGTAGATTCTTCAGCTCCATGGCCCTCCCTTTTCCTAGCAGTTTGGGGCAGTTTAGTTCAGCGTGTGTAGTAATCAAAGTTCACTATTCTCTTAAATTCTGGACAGAATTCTGGGTAAGACCTGGCTGCCTCTGGACATTGAATCTGAGGCCTGGCCCTGTCAGCTGGGGTGCAGTATTTCCAGGCCAGTCCTAGGGGAGGGTGATACTCACACTTGTTTCCCTCCTGGACTGTGAAGCCGGGGTAATGAGTCCTTGCATCCTTGGTATTTTCAAAGTTGCCCTCTTGTCTTCATGGAACTGCTTTAATTTCCCACTCTGTGGCTCGGCCCACCCTCCCGGAGGGGACGTGTCCTTCGGCTCTGAATTGCAGGTGGACCCAGGCCACGGACAACTGAGCCTATCACACTCAAGGCTGCTGCAGAATATGGTGCATGCACTCCAGAGAACAGGATGACTTACTGCTAGTTTGAAAATTTTTTAATTTTACTTTGTTTTTTAGAGAGAGGAGGGCTTTCACATGGTAACAATTTAAAGTAAATTTAACACTTACTGGATTAAGTTAGGCATTCAAACTACATTCTCAGATGTATGGACATCTCAGAGCAGATTTTCAGAGAGACTGGAAGGAATAGCATTTGTCCATTGCTTGTTGGGGCACGTGGAGAACTTGGGTTAAGGAGTTTGCTAAACATAGCCAGGAAAAGCTAAGTGACTTACTATTGTGTACCTAGGATATTCCGTTTTTGAAGGTCCTCTGTATCTCACCAGTGCTGTTGTTGGAAAATCCTTCTCAAGGCATCCTTTCTTCTACTGAGATTTAGGTTTAAGAAAATACCTAAGATGAGTGAAAACCTTATGTTTTGTCAATCCAAACAAAAGTAGAAGTTCTTGATTGTCTTTGGACTCAAAACATGACAGAGAAGTAACCCAGAAACCCAGAGGATGAGGGTGGTAATCCAGGATTCTGTAGAGTATGGGAGAGAGGGTAACTCAGGACCCTGAAGAGAGGCGGAAGACTGAAGAGAGAGGGTGGGGTAACCTAGGACCCTGTAAGGGGAAGGACCAAGTAGGGGAATATAGGACACTGGGGGAGCAGCTAACCCAGGCTCTGGAAAAGAGAGATGGGCATGAGACTCACCCTAAAGTAGAGACAGATTTGGCGGTAGGAACGAAGGGGGCTGGGTTTGTCTGTACCTTGTCTTTTTACTGTTCTGGCAGACCCCTGGGGTTTGCCCCCCCAGCACGGGTGTGCTATAGAGAGCCATTCCTCTCTGCTGACAAGACAGCAGAGAGCAGCTGACCTGTGTGTGCCTGCCCTGGGGCAAGAAGTGGAACAAGTTGAAAACCCACAGAGGGCATCTCGCTGCAAATTAACTGTAGCCTGAACACTTACCTATAGGAACTCTGTTCACCACTTCTGTCATGTTGCTTTTGCTGTGCAGAGAGTCCATCCTTCTTGTGAGTAATTCCTTACTGTTCGTTAAAAGACAGCAACAAATACCTTCAACATTATAAACTTGCACTCATCTACATTTAAGTAGCTTAGAGCATCTTTACCTACAAACACTGTAGCTTGTTCTTTCAGTCACTCCTGGAAGAACTATACGTGGTTCATCTGCACTTTCTCAGAAAAATCATAATTGTGTCTTTCAACACAAGAAATAATTCCTTTTGAAGTGTTCAGATCCTCCCTCCCTACGTCCGTCCGTCCTTCCTTCCTTCCTCCCTCCCTCCCTCCTTCCTTCCTTCTGTCCTTCCGTCATGGCTGAATATGAACTTGCGTAGAGTGGTTAAGTGCCCTTTCTAACCCCGACCCCTTGCATGGAGTCCTGCACATAACTGCCTGCCTCAGGGCATCCTCAGCCCTTTAAGGAGAGAAGGAAGAACCACACATTACATATGCTTTAAATAATGTGGTGTGTATGAGGGTCTATCAAAAATGTGAGCATTCTCAGCACACTTTAGAAGTGACAGCTGCTAAAAGCTGTGTTCTGATTTTTTTAGATCAAAGTCTATATGAAATGTGATTTATGTTGTCTGTGTTTTAGGAAATTGTTCTTAAATTATGTTATTTATAGTACATATTATTCCTCAAAGGATTTGAAGAGGCTTATTTGAAATACATGAAAGAATAGGAAAAAAATAATGCTAGGAATAGGACACAAGAATTTGCACAGATATTCCTGCTACCATGTTCTGAATGTTCATTAGATTGAGCTGTTTTGACCTTAGGATGCCATGTGACCAGAGTTCAGAGGGAACATAGTCATTGTAGATTATTTTTATTGTCTGTGGGAGAAGGCTTAACAATTCTTCAGGAAAAGAAAAGTATTTTTCTGGTACTCCTGTTCTAAAACAACATTCATAGTCTCTTTGATTAGTTGGGTACATATATATTTTAAAGAGAGAGTGCATGCATGTGTGTATGGTGTGGTGGGGTGAGCGGGGGGAGGGGGTGGGGGGGGCAAAGGGAGAGAGAGAAAGAGAGAATCCCAAGCAGGCTCCATGCTCAGTGCAGGGCTTGATCCCACAATCCTGAGATCATGACCTGAGCCCAAATCAAGAGTCAGATGCTTAACCAACTGAGCCACCCTTGTGCCCCTAGTTGGATATTTTTAAGGGGGATGTCCCAGAGGCAACAGCATAGGAGTTAGATCTCTGATTTTAAACCCTCCTCTACCTCCCACTAGCTATGTGACCTTAGGCAAGTTGTTTACCTTCTCTGGGCCTTATTTTCCTCATCTATAAAACCAGGATGAGTGGTAGTTACCTCATAAAAATTAGTTGTATATTAAATGAATTTGTGAACTTAAAGGGCCATGAAGTGTCAATATAGGAAGCATTTTATAGGAATTATAATATTAAAATATGTTAGGATTTTCCCATTTTGATTGAGAGCATGGATCTAGGTTCATTCAGCTGTTTGGGTTTAATTCCTGACTGATTCTGATTGGCTCTGGGTTTGGGGCATGTCATATAACTCTTGTACTCGATTCCTTCACCTCAGTAAGGCAGATGTAACACTCATTGAATTCAAGGGATTCTTACCAAGATTAAATAAAAATTCACCCATAGTATTTTACTCAGAGCTTGGCAGTTGTAAGTGTTCATCAGATGCAGTTTGCCTCCAGGATTATGATAAATTGTTAATATTAATTATTGAATGTTACTTACTTATACTATACATTTGGTCTTAATAGATTATTGAAATGGATGTTTAAGTGATAGAATTTTAATTTGCAGTTACTTTACAAATACGAAGGACAAAAATGACTTTCAGTTACATGTGAAGTCCTATTTAGTGCCAATTTTATTTCCGTAATGAATTGCTTGGCAATTTGAGGTTCATGTTTAGTCTTTAATTCTCACACAGAGATTGACAGTGTGTTTTTACAGAAACTTGTCACATGTCAGGCATGTCCTGGTTACTCAGATTTGGTTCCTGCCTTGTTTTAACCTCCATAGGTAGGTTGTCGGGAGCTGGCATGATATGATGGGGAGTCGCCCTTTCATGTGATGCTTGGTTGTTGCCTGTGGCCTGGTAACATCCATCCTTTCCTCCATCCTTCTGCCAAATGGGGAACACTAAGACAGGGTCAAATCTAGGATGGTGTTGCCAGCCATTACTTGGGGGACTCACCGAGCATCTGGGCAGTGCTGGCTTCCCATTCACAAGATCATGGAGCCCATCCAGTGGGCTGAGTTCAAGGCTAGGGGTGCTGGGGACTTCTGTGGGGTTCATCCCTCAGTGCAGTGATATTTTTCAGTAAGAGTAATCTTTATTGTGTTTCATTTTACTCTTTACGTTGTTGAGACTTAGATTAAGTAACTGCCTGGTCCCTGTGGAGATGAAGAATTTATAGCTGCAGGAAGTTGTTATTCTGTCTAATGAAAGCCTTCCCCTCCTCTCAACGAAGGAAGCAAATGCCTAACAAAGCAAGGCTGTGGGGCTTAGCTTTTATAAATCTTAGCCCTACTCCTTGCAGGTGGATGGGGGGGTGTTGCCTGCTTTTGTTTGGGGTTGAGTGCTACTTTCACTCAGGCCTAGGACTTTGGGGCCAGCCTGTCAGCGGCCCTCAGGGTGGCCGCCCAGCCCGTATTGAGAAGACAACAAAGCCAAACACAGTGGGGGGTCAGCTTCCTCCATAACCACTTCTTAACTGGTTAGTTTTTGGAAATCAAGGGAGAGGGACTGCCATTCCCAAAGAGTTTTAAAAAAAAATCGTAAAAATTCTTAGTTACATTTGACCTCTTAGATAAAAGAGCTGAGAATTTTCCAGCATTTCATGCATACTCTTTACTTTTTGTTCTTCTCCTTTGCAGTTGAGTGGGATTTGTCCAGAGAGCCTCCAGCTGAGGCTCAGACATCACTGCCTGTGGCACATCTAATGGTTTCCATCTTGGTCACAACTAGGTCACCAACTTGGTCACAATTATGAGAATCTTGCTGCTTATTACTAATGTTGGCACTTTGATTTTGTTTTCTACTCATTTTTATAACAGGCAGAAAATGCCAATATATTAGGAAATAAATTGCACCAGTAAACATAAATATGCAATCAAAGCAGAGCCACTCTTTCCTCGTCCCTCTCTCAGCCATCTGGGTCAGCGGGACTGCCTCTTTGCCTGTGCATACGGTTGGGCTCACGTGTTCTGCTCCAGCCTCAGAGGGTGGTGTGGCCGTGTGTAAGGACTGTCTGAGAAAGCCGCCTTCGGGAAGTGGGAGCCGCGTCTGTGTGCACTGACCTGTCACCCTTCTCTCAAGGTCTCTAAATTAGGGACAGAAACATCTGAGGGGGGAGTAATGATCCATTGTTAAAACCTCAAGCCAGCCATCCTGTGCCTGTGTATTTGGAGTGACAGATCTGCCATAAAATATTATAAACAGCCCTGTTTGTGGAAATGACTGCATTCCTGGCATGTTGATAGTTGAGTGTTTGTAAATCAGACCTTTGCCCAGAGAACTTGAATACGTAAAAGATTCCTGCAAATGATCCATTTTACAAAGAACCAGATCTAACTGATGTTCTCAGGAAGTTCATAATATCAAGCGTCAACTGGTTTTCTTAAAAGGAACGTCTGCCATGATAAATCTGCTCTGAAGGCAGGACAGTATTGTTAAGGTACAGTTATTCAGACTCCTCAGAAAATGATCTATGCTTTCATGGGAATTTAATTAGAAAAATGCCATCTCATTAAGGAATTTGCAAGTAAAAGAAATTGTGTCCAGTTTAAGTCCTAAAAAGTGCCATGTGGGTTCACTCCATTTCATGCCAGGTCTTTGCACCTTCATCTCTGAATTTCTTTGGCCAGAAGATAGGCATTTCCCCACTACCAGAGCCTGGCCTGTTCTTCCTGTCTTCCCCCACTCCTCTCTTTTCTCCTGGCCGCACAGAATGCACTGACCCTCCTTAGAGTCTGGTAGTCAGCTCAGAGGTCAGCCTTTTCAGCAGAATAGTTGGAATTCCTGAGCAGAGTCTTGCCTGATTTTGTTTCAGCATGTAGTTGACTATGCTTCAGTCTTGCTGTTTCCGAGTCTGGTGTCCTTAAATCTGTGGCTGCTGGAACTTGGGGTGCACTTTAGCCTCAGGGGTTTTGAGTGACGAGGCCAGAAGTATTCATGAGAGTTGAAAATGGAAACGCGGGTCCTGTGGACCTGCATCAGTTGAAAAGGAGAGTGCCTCATTAGGACTTTGTGTGCAGAGCATGGGTGGTGTTAGGCCGGAGCAAACTCTGTGTGACACTTTCAGCCTGTGCTTATAGGTGCTTTATCATCTTGAAAGGAAGTTAATCACCAAATACACAGCAGGTCTGGCGGTAAAGGAAGAGAAGGGAATCTAGCCGTGTCGCCAGGCCTGGGGTGGCGCTCTCATCCGCTCATCAGCTGCTCCAACTTCTGGCTTCTCTGGCGCCTCCATAAAACACACGACCCTATTTTTAGTGCTGGGCTGTTGTTTCTGATGTGCTGCTGTTGCAAAAATTCAGTAGCAGCTGCACCAGACATCCGGATTTAAAGGCCCCATTTACAATACAGATGAAACTTGTTTACTAAATAGAAGATAATGGAATGTTAGTGAGGCTTTGCTGCTTCAGGACCTCATCAAATGGAAGTGCCCTGAGTTTGTTCTTCCCAGGCTGTCCTGCACATCCGCTGGCCATGACCCTGTGTGTGTGTGTGTGTGTGTGTGTGTGTGTGTGTGTGTGTGTGTGTGTGTGTGTGTGTGTGTGTGTGTTCATTCGTTCGTTCTTTCATTCTTTCCTTGCTGTGGTCAGCTGCGGCCAGAGGAGGAGAGAGGGGGAGATCCCTAATTGGAGGAGGCTTGCAGAGGTTAGCAGGTCCAGGAGGTGGCTCACTGCCCAGAACTTCCATCTCTCAAGCTGCTCACGGGTTATGTTCTGATCCATCAAGATAACATACTTAAAAAGTGCTCGTGTTATTTAGGTATCATTAAATTAATGATAAGTATCATTAGGTATCATAATGATTTAGGTATCATAAAATTAATGCCAAGGCAGGAACGGACTCTCCTGGGCATGTCTGTGATAGTTGGGGCCAAGGCCTATAGTATAGACAGGATCCTCTCGGCCGCTGGTTTTCGGATATTCTCCCGCCACCTCCACCCCTGTGCATCAGTGTATAAAACTGATTTAAATACTGTTTTGTGGTATTTATTTATAATTTTCTTACAAGTTTAGATGTATAGCCAGTGGCAGAGCGCCTCTTAGGGTAACACAGATAAGAATGGCACCTGCAGTCGAGACCCTGCGTTTCTGAGTCAAGAAAATGAGCAGGACAGATGGTAGCTGCTACATGTGGCTCTTGTTAGAGTTGTAAGAAAATTCTTTGAATGGTTGTTGACAGGAAAATATTATTAAGATTGCCCAATGACAAGCTGCTCTGGTGACACATTCCCTGCCTCAGGGGACTTAGGGTCAGAGCAAAGTGAGTGCTCCCTGCCTTTCCAGAAGGAGAGGGCTTGCTTTCAACACCATCTTCCACAGCCTGACCTTCACATCCTTAGGGCCCCAAGAGTAGGATGGCCTGGCATTTTCACTCACTTGCTCATGAGTCCTGCCATCTTGCTCACTTTCCCGGTGCACAAGGTCCCTGGGATGGATGGGGAGCTCAGGTGATCTGCTGGGCAACTGTGGCTCCTCTCTGTGATGGGGGAGTCTCTGGCCCCACTGCTCTGTGTCCCTGGGGACGGTCTGAGGAGATTTCTTTGTTTCTTGGAAGAACCATTCTTCCCACAGGGAGATCAGGCCTACATGTCAGGTTTACATGCTTGTGCATGTATGGCTCCTAGGGGTTATACTGTGGTCAGGCTGACTGGAGGTAGAGTAGGTGTGGTTGTCTGTCCCCAAGAGGGGTCTGAGGAGGACAGAGGGACGGAGATGTGTGTGTGAAAAGCTGGATTTGTGAGCACTTGACTCTCCTGGGTGCCCAGGAGAATGGGACACAGACCCTAGGGTTCACAGTGGAGCCAGGCTGCCCTCTAAAAGGAGATGCCCTGCTTTCGGGGCTCTGTGTGCTACATATGACCAAGTTGCCCTGCATGTTCCATTGTGTGTTACTTCTTTGAACTGATGACAAGTTTGTGAGACTATTGATGGCCCTGTGGGTTGCTTCCAGTTTGTGGCTGTTTTCAGTACACCTCTCAGTGCACTACAAGGGCATCCCCAGATATGTGTGTGCAAGTGGTGTTGCTGTGCGATGGGATGTGGATGACTACTCCAGCCAGCAGTGTGTGTGAGTGTATCCATTTCTCAGTTACTTGGATTGCTAATGAGGCTGTGTACTTTTCATAAGTTCATTGTCACTTGGACTTCACCTTTGGTGAAGGACTTTGTACTGTGTTTTCCTGATTTTCATACTGAGAGGTCTTACTGATTTCTAGGAATACTGGGTCTGTTCTGGAAGCCAGAAATGTGTGTGAAGCTGGGACAGTGTGGTCCTAGGCAGGCAGCAGGAAGAGAGCCATGACACCACACTAGGCCCTCTCCTTCCTCACCTGCATTGTCAATGCTCCCTCCTGAGCTGTCGCTGTTCCTCCTCAGCCCCTTTCTGTCCTGAAGGAAGCTTCCCTAGCGTAGTCAGCCCCTTCCTGAAGCTTCTCTTGTCCTGGCCTGGGATTGTCCTTGCAATCTATGACTGTCCTTTCTTGTAGATGATGATTCATGTGACATAGCAGAGGACCCTCATCTAACTAAACCCCTCTTTTTACCATGCCCCATCAGGAATCACAGCGTGGGGGGGTGGTGAGGAGGCATAACTGATGAGGGGGCTTCATGAGAACCTTTCCAATGTATTCTCTTTCCTTCCATTCTATTTATGTTTTATCCTTGGCTGTCTTCCTTCGAACACCATTACTACCAGCAGGCCCCTCACTATTCAGGATTGCACTAGGGTATTCACCTGAGCATTCAAAGCCCCCAACAATCTGACTCCCTATTCTTACTTTCTCGACATTCTTAATCCAGAATCTTGACTGGTTACAGAGGTTCTAAGCTCTGTATAGACAGGAATGATTTGATATGCCCTTGACTGCATCAGTAATTACTAGTTCTTGCTGATTGAAATTTATGACTTTAAGGTAAGAGGCTAGACTGGATAATAGGATTGGTCTGTGTGTGTGTGTTGCATTATATTCTGATTATCTCTTGCTGGGGGCGGGGGGTGGTGCAAAAAAGCAAAAGAAGGCAACGAAGTTAAAACGTAGTGGCTTCTGAATCGGCAGTGTGGACTGGGCTTGGTAGGGATGACTCACCTCTGCTCACCTACTTTAGCTGGTGCAGTGAGACTCTGGGAATCCGTTAACAGAATGGTGCACACACAGGCTAGCCAGTTTGTGGCTGGCTGCTGGGAGCTCACCTGGGACTGTCAACCACACACAGGCCTGGGTTCTTCTCCCTGTGAGTGTCACCACAGGACCACTTGGGTTTCCTCCCGTGGAAGGTGTCTGGTTCCAAGAATGAATGTTCTGAAGGGAAATGAAGTTGCCCATCTCAGGGTCTGGCCCAGACACTGGCATGTCCTCATTCCTTCTGTGTTGTATTGGTCAGAGTGATCACAGAGCCCACCCAGATCGAGGGAAGTGGGGAAAGGTGCAGAACTGCCCTCCTGGCAGTGGGAGGGCTGTCCACGAATCTGTGGCCCCCTTCAGCCATCACACACTAACAGACTCCCTCCTCTCCTGTGACCTTCCTTCAGCCCTGACTGCCGCTGCCGGAAGAGGGAAGCTGGAGGTGTGTGAGCTGCTGCTGGAGCACGGAGCTGCTGTGTCTCGGACTAACAGGAGAGGGGTCCCACCTTTGTTTTGTGCAGCACGCCAGGGGCATTGGCAGGTACCCCGTGGGAAACGGTGGGATAGAGCTCACTAGTGCCCATCTCCCCGGGGGCCACATGTGGCTCCCCTGAGCCCTGTCTTTTTCATGTTCTTGACCTCTGCTTGTGCTGTCACTTCTCCATAACCACCAGCATTTGATAGGCTAGCGCAGTCAGCCATTGTAGGCTGGTAACCTAACCGGGAGCAAGGCTGGTGACCAGGGGAGACCACAGCTGCCTCCTTTTAACCAGGGAGGGTTACTCTTCTGTTATGAGAACAGAAGATGTGCTATAACATACCTATTGTTGTGATTTTGTGACCCATTTGTCCAGCACACTTAGAAGAAGAGTGGTTCTGTTGTGCTCTTTAGAAAAGGAAACATGTGCCCTCTGGTCTGAGACTGTGATTTCAGGCTGGTTTCTTTTACTAGGAGTGGCCTGTTGTGCAGGGGATCTTCGAGAACAGTAGTTCAGTCATTTTTTCATTTTGCAAACAGTGGCCACGTACCCACCCCATCCCTGGCACCAGGTTACATTCAAACTGCAAATTAATGGATCTTACTACATATATTATAGGAAGAGTTTTCTAGACCCAAGTTTACATCACAGGATTGTGATACTAGTGCGATTGTTAGGAACTATGAGTCCTCCCCACCAGGATTTTGGTTTTTCAGTTGTTTCCGAGAGCTTGGTTTGTACCATTTGCTTCCTGTCATCCTTATAACATCTCTGTGATGCCCTGGCTAATCCTGTCTCCTGGGCTCAGTATTTCCTAAGTCCAGGGGAGGTTCAGAAAGCATCTGTCAGTGTTTCAAGAATAAGAAAGCAATGGAAATATGCCACCTTCTGTTGTGGCCGTATAACTAATGCTGTGCCAGAGGGAGGGAGACTCTGGCCTCCCCCCTGCATAAATCTCTTCCCACTGGGATGGTATTTGTAGGAGACACCTCTCTGGTTTTTTGTTTGTGTTCCCCAGCCTTATCGCTATGAACTAGTTGAAGGCACAGAGCTGAGGCTGGGAATGCCTTCTAAGAAGACATTTGCTAAAAGTTGCCTGCTGTGAAGGTCAAGCCATCCACTAAGCCAAAGGCTTAGAAAAGCTGATTGCTTGGGGGTGTGGTGGGTGAATGCTTTCCTGCAGCCCCTGCCCTCCTGTGGGAGTGTAGCTGCAGGACCACCACCCTGGAGCCGGGGACCTTCGCCCCTTCCGTTAGTTCTGCCCATTGATCCCATGAGCCCCATTGTGTCTCTCTCCTCATGACTTGATTGTGACTGGTATCTCCCCTTCTCCACATTACTGTCCATGTCTTGTATGTGCGTGTTTTACAGCTATAGTAATGAATTAGGTATGTGAAAAAAAGAGTGCGTATTTGGAAGAAGATTCTATTCAAAGGAATACAATGGAAAGCCGGGACAGGCCCTACAAATCACACAGTGTAGAAGGCGTTTGAAGAAGAGACTCCTTTACTGCTTTTAAGTGTGGAAAACTGGGTAGAGAGCACAGGATTGAAAGTGGAGCAGGGGAATGTAATTCCAATGTTTCTTTCAGATCGTTAGATTACTTTTGGACCGCGGCTGTGATGTGAGCCTAAGTGACAAGCAGGGCCGGACGCCCCTCATGGTGGCCGCCTGTGAAGGACACTTGAGCACCGTGGAATTTCTCCTTTCAAAAGGTAGTAGCATGGGAGCCCCTGCAGAGGTTTCTTCGGAATGGACAAAGAAAAGAGCTCTGGTAGATCCACTGGCAGTGCTTTTTGACTCAAGTCTGAAAAGTCTTCTTGTTATGGACATTCTCTAATTTACACACAAGTAGAAAGAATAGGTAGTAGATGTATGTACCTATTACTCGGCTTCAGCGGTGGTGACCGTTTGGCCAGCTTCAGATCTCACAGGCTTGACTGCCACCGGTCAAGCCAGGTATTTGCAAATGTGAATCGATTTGCCTCTGGGCTTTGTCTTACCGAACTCATGTTCTGCGAATGGGCTTTTCTTTCAGGTGCTGCCCTTTCGTCTCTAGACAAAGAGGGACTGTCGGCCTTAAGCTGGGCTTGTCTGAAGGGTCACAGGGCAGTGGTCCAGTTTCTGGTTGAGGAAGGAGCCGAGATAGATCAGACGGACAAGAATGGCCGCACTCCCTTGGACCTGGCCGCCTTCTACGGTGATGCAGAGACTGTAGGTACCCGCAGGTGGTCACGTCGTCCACCTGCACGCTGCCAGTGCTGCAGAGAAACCCAGAAGTTGAAACTATTCCCGGAGTGTGTGTGAGGCCATGTTGAGTGTGGTCAGTGTGGACCTGTGTGCATTGGGATAGTTTTCATTTTTCTCTTCTCTGGCATTCAGTCTGTTGCAGAATTTTAGAAAAGATTTTAATAGACTCTTTTTTTTTTTAATTAAATGTTTTATTTATTTCTAGGAGAGAGAGAGAGAGAGGCAGCATGAGCAGGGGAGGGTCAGAGAGAGAGGGAGTCACAGACTGAAACAGGCTCCAGGCTCCGAGCTGGCAGTCAGCACAGAGCCCAACGCGGGGCTCGAACCCACGAACCGCGAGATCATGACCCGAGCGAAAGTCGGACGCTTAACCGACTAAGCCACCCAGGCGCCCCAAATTTTAATAGACTCTTAAAACCTTCAAGATACATGATTACAAACTGTGTCTTTGACAAATACTGAATGTGTATATATGTATATATACATGTGTATGTAGTTTTATTTTCTTCTAGTAACCCACATAAATAGAGCATTTAAAAATCTCTTTTTTATGTATATGAGAAGTTACTAGTCAAATAATTATCTGGTTTATTTTTAATAAAAATGTGGAATTGTCTGGAAATAATATAAAATACTTAGGGCACTATGTTTATCTCTTTGACAAATGCCTAAGTCTAACTGAGATAAGGGATAAAACATTAGTAATCTAAAAACTACAAAATGTCTTTCAGGGCAGAGACTATGTCTTTGTCAAGTTCCACATCCCACGTACCAAGCAGGTGTTGAAGATGTTCATCTCCTTGAGAGTTACCATCTTTGAAGACTTAAATATGTCTAATGTGCAGATTAGCCAGAGAGATACTATGTATACTGTGTTGCTGGAAGCTATGGAATTTAGAGCAGAAGCCATCCTCACCCTGTGCATCTGGGCCTTTATGCTTTCTGTTTTTCTTTTAAACTTTATTTGAGAGGCAGAGACAGAGCATGAGCAGGGGAGGAGCAGAGAGAGAGGGAGACGCAGAACCCAAAGCAGGCTCCAGGCTCTGAGCTGACAGCACATAGCCCGACGTGGAGCTCGAACTCATGAACCGTGAGATCATGACTTAAGCCAAGTCAGATGCTTAACCAACTGAGCCACCCGGGCGCCCCAGAGCCTTGATGCTTTTTAGAAGGCAGTGGTGTTCCAGTTAAATGGTCTCAATTTCCTGGACAGTGTAAATTGTAGTTAATGTCGATTTTCAAAAACAGCTCTTTAACTAAACCTCACATATCCACACTTTTATTTTTCAGCTTCTATTAACTTACCAAATCCTAGTCTATCAGCATTAGGAAGAATGAAGTTTAGTATTCTAGGGTAATTTTTTAAAAATTGTGATTTAAAAACACATAACAAAACTCACCATCTTAACCATTTCTAAGTGAAGAGTTCACTGGTGTTAAGTACACTTGACATTATTATCCACACTTTATTCTGTAAAACCGAAACTCTGTACCCAATAAACAAGACCTGATTTCTTTCCTCCAGTCCCTGACAGTCACCATTCTACTTTGTGAGATGACCACTCTAGTACCTCATACATGTGGAATCATAGAATATTAGTCCTTTTATAAACTGGCTTTATTTCACTTAGCATAATGTCTTCAAGGTTCATCCATATTGTAGCATATAAAAGGATTTCCTTCTTTTTTTAAGGTTGAATAATATTCCATTGTATATCTATGCCACATTGTGTTAATCATTTCATCTATCAGTGAACACTTGAATTCCTTCTACCTCTTAGCTATTGTAAATAGTCACAATTTACAATAGTCCACTATGGCTATGCAAATATCTCTTCAAGATCCTGTAAATTTTTCAAGATTTACCTATATTCTTTTGGATATGTACCTGGAAGTGGGATTGCTGGATCAAGTGGTAGTTATGTTTTTAATTTTTTGAGGAACTTCCATACTGTGTCTAGAGTGGTTGCACTAGTTTACATTCCCACCAGCAATGCTCAGGGGTCCTGTTTCTTCACATCCTCTCCACCACTTTTTTTTTTTTTTTTTTAATAGGGGCCATCCTAATGATGTGAGGTGATATCTCATGGTTTTGATTTTCATTTCTCTAATGATTAATAATGTTGAGCATCTTCTTACATGCTTCTTGGTCATTTGTATATCATCTTTAGAGAAATGTCTATTCATATCCTTTTTAAAATTGGGTTATTTGGTTTTTTTATTGTTGAGTTGTAGGAGTTCTTTATATATTATGGGTACTAATCCCTCCAGTATCATTTTGAATAGCTGGTGAACTATCAGGTTCACATGAAAATCTAAGCTGACTTCTTCTCAGCAATTTGAGTAGCCCATGTGGTTTTTCCTCTGTGTACTATGTCATACTGCTGTCGTACCACATCAAATCAATCTATGTACCATGGTATGAAAACTTGCCTCTTTATATTCCTAATATTTAAGTCTATTTCCTAAGTCTTAAAGTGAGATATAATTGGGTTTTTCTGATATCAAGCTGCTAGTTTTTCTAGCTTGCTGTACCCAGGCTTGTGGATCTGAGTGTTTCCAGAAGGGTCCCCTTGCTGTAGCCTGCCAGTATGTAGGAGCTGTTGTAGAAGTCTGCCTCCTAAGTAATTGGAGATGAAAAGAGGACTGTGGCCATCCCTGTGGTCTGGGAAGTTAATGTGCATGTACTCCTCTGTGGTGTATGAATGCATGTACATAACATGTCCTTCCCTAGGAGTGTTCACCCACCTCCCTCACTGCTGATGGCAGAGTGGGCTTTAGCTGTGAATTACAGCCCTCTTTTCAGTTACCCATTGGCTTCATTTCCATTAGGACCCTTGGTGGCCAGAGGCATGGAAGATTGCAGTAAAGCTAAGACTGCCAGTTCCTCCCCAGGATGCAGAAGTGGGTGGGGTGTGGCACCTCTGCCACCAGCCACCCCTCAGGTCTCTGTCTCCTCTTGCAGGTACTGTATCTGGTTGAGAAGGGAGCCGTGATTGAGCATGTGGACCACAGCGGCATGCGCCCCTTGGATAGAGCCATTGGTTGTCGAAACACATCTGTAGTGGTTACACTGCTAAGAAAAGGAGCCAAATTAGGTCAGTGAATACCTCACTCAGCAGCGGGAGAGGAAGGTTCACTTCAGATTCTAGAGTATGTCCAGGGCCATAAAGAACTTACCTGATCCCAGGTTAAGAAGATGTCAGGTGCTTAAGAGATTTCTTTTCCTTCCTCTGCAAGACTCATGTAAACACAGTCATCCAGAATGCTTAAATAGCTCATGACATTATCACTGCAGTGTGGATAGAAAGCAGTGGCCAATGTTGAAAAACAGCCTAGAACTGTAGGGTGTTAGGGATGCCCGGGAGCCACGGCAGTGAGCAGTTCATTCAGCTCTTAGGGGAAAGCCGGGTATGTGGTTAAGAAAGCTCACAGGTAGCTCTGCTGAGCAGCTGAGTTGGAGAACCACTGTTCTGGACTAGTCCTATCTGGGAAGGTCAGTTGCAGCCCCAGCAGTTTTTGTTAAGGAAAGTTCATGGGATTTACTGGAACCTGGTTGGAGGGTGGGTCATTTGAGGATAATGACAAGGCAGAGGGGACTCTGAGTAGGGAGAGCTCCTTCTGTGTGCTTGGTTGGAGTGTGAGATCCACTCACAATGTGTGGGTAAAGAGCAACCAGAACATGGCTGTCCTAGTTTAATATGCCAGACTTTCAGCCAGCAGCAGCCCCCAGGAAGGGACTGTGGCGAAGATGAACAGATCTGTTGATGTTACTAAGCAGTTCACAGTACTGGGAATTATTCCGAGCAGTTTCTTGTTTTAACGTATTTAATCTTCACCTACCATCTAAGTAGGTAGTGATAACACCGTCATGTTGCAGAGGAGGAAACCAAGGCACAGTGGAGGTAAATAGCTTCCCTAAGGTCCTAGTAATCAGCAGAGTCAGTGAAGCAGAGCAGGCTGACAATGAGACTGTCCTCCCTTAAGCACTATTCCCTGCATGTGCTCTGAAGCGGGACTGGTGGCCAGAGAGACATGAGCTGTGGTGAGAGGGCAGACCAGCCAGAGCTGACCTGTCCAAACAGATGCAGTGTAGACTGTGCAGTGGAGAGCGAGAGGCTGCTAAGAACACGCGCGCCTTTGCTCACCAGCAGAAATGAACTCTGCAGGAAGCTAAGGAGATTATTCAGAAGCCATGTTTTAAGTTTCCCCCAAAATCCCAGCAGAAGGGAGAGATGGGCCTGTCTGCCTTGGTTTCCAAGCCCTCTTTTCATCAGAGTAACAAGTGCATGGAGTACAGCCTCCTCCCTGGGGCTTTATTCAGCGTGAGGGAGATTGGAAGGGAGACCAGTGCCTGGGGGTCCTGCTCCCTGTCCTTCATTGTACTGTTGTCTGGAGGCTACAGGACTGGCTATGCTGCTGTCTGTGACTGCGCTGCCATCCGGCCCCAGAAGCAGTAAACTCCTTCCCTCCCGGAGTGCTGACGTGCCTCTGAATGTGTGTTTGTTTTACAGGAAATGCTGCCTGGGCGATGGCTACTTCCAAACCTGATATTTTGATTATACTTTTACAGAAATTGATGGAGGAAGGAAACGTGATGTACAAAGTAAGTGGTACCGCCCTTTTCTGGGATGTGACAGCCTATGAGCGACCTCTTAGTTTGGTGTGGACTGGGCAGGACCATGCTCCTGCCCCCCTGCACCTGTAGCCAGGCTTCAGTGGCCATTCTGGGAGACGCACACCTGGCTTTGTGCCCAGGCTTTCATGTCTCCACAGCAGAGCCTTCTAGAAGGCACCGCTCTGTGTTTGAGAACCGTTATTTTTGAATGAATCCTCATGGCTGTGACTAACGTATTGCCTTCACACACTGAAGCCTTGGTGTGAAGGCAGAGTGGCCTCAAGCAGATTCCTTAATACACGGAGTCAAGAGATACGTTTCAGAAAAGGTCCACTCAGGAGATGTTTTCAGAAGAAAAGAATCATTAAGTCTCCTAAGACTTTATTATCTTATTTTTTTTTTTTTAATGTTTTATTTTATTTATTTCTAGGAGACAGAGAGACAGACAGCGTGAATGGAGGGTCAGAGAGAGAGGGAGTCACAGACTGAAACAGGCTCCAGGCTCCGAGCTGTCAGCACAGAGCCGACGCGGGGCTCGAACCCACGAACCGCGAGATCATGACCTAAGCGAAAGTCGGACGCTTAACCGACTAAGCCACCCAGGCGCCCCTTTATTATCTTATTTTTAATAGTTGTAAGCTTCTGCAATTTGCAACAGTTCCTAGAGATATTTTTATTTAAGATAGTCAAGGAATATATATAATACTTAGATTTTTCCCTTAGAAATGGAAATATAATTTAAAGATTAATAAATTAAAAGTAAACATTTTAAATAAAATTTGAAGTAAAATTTCCAAAATAAGACATCAGTTTAGATCAGAGGTCAGTAGACTTCTTCTATAAAAGGCCACACAAGGAAATATGTTACTTAGGCTTTGCCATATGGTCTCTGTCACTGCTCCCCAACTTTGCTGCTATGGCATGAAAGCAACCACAGATGACACAGGAGCAGATGGGTGTGGCCGTGTCCCAGTCAGAGTCATTTGTAAAAACGGGTGGCAGGCCAGATTTGGACTGGAAGCTGTCATGTGCCCACCCTGGGTTAGATAGATGCTTAGACCAGAGACCTAGATCACTGTTCTTTCCAGGTCTGTAATTAGAAGTAAAAGTTCTGAAAATAAAACAAAAAAACTGCATTATGACCATTTTAATCCTTTTATCAGGAGGCTTCTGCATGGAGTATGTTTAGTTTCTCCCTTTTCTTTTTTAAATAATAACAAATATGTAGGCAAAAGCACAACCCAGTCGGGTTCCTGGCTCGTAATCTGTTAGAAATTGAGTTCAGAGTGTGTGTCGTGGCTTTGAAGTGGTTTTAATATGAATTTTGGTAGGCAATTATGTTAGAAACATCAAGCCATTTTCAGCAGACTCCATACCTGCTGTGCCACGGAACTGACTGAGCAAATTGATTTCTTTAGCCTTGAAAATGATGTGCGGTGCTGTTCCAGTTTTTAAAGCCCATACTTTAGTTCCTCTTACAAATGATTATTCTACAGCTAGTCCAGGTTTCTCCATAAGACTGTACTTGCCTTGGGAAACAGCATCATTTCTTTATCTGGTTTCTGTTACACTTAGCATTGTAGTGTGGATGAAGGATCATTCCTGAAATGTTTTTCAAAACTGTGTAACAGGACAATCTGATGTGTTAAGATTGTTATCAATTAGGCAGTTTACAGACTGCATCCTAGAAAACCGGTTTGTGTCTTTTGGCGTGAAGCACGTGGTGCCCGTGAGGACAGCCAGGCTGTGGGGCTTATGCTGATCAGGGTGCTGTGTCCTCAGCAGGCCCCTTTCTGTGCTTGGATGGTTGCAGTGGGGTGTGGTGCGAGGAGCGCTGAGAAGCTTGCCAGGGTCTTCAGGTAGAGCCTCTTTATCTTGGAGCATCTGGGAAAGGATCAATTTCTGTGCTTTTTTTGTTTTTGTTTTTGATTCCTAGAAAGGGAAGATGAAAGAGGCAGCCCAGAGGTACCAGTATGCCTTAAGGAAGTTTCCGCGAGAAGGGTTTGGAGAGGACATGAGACCATTCAATGAACTAAGAGTTTCCCTCTATCTCAATTTGTCTCGCTGCCGAAGAAAAACAAATGTAAGCTGTGGGTCCTTAGTCTGTTCCTTGAGCAATAGAGTGTTTTCTAGTGGCGAAGGGCAGCCCTTGTGCAGACCAGGTCACAGGTCTCCTGGGTGATTTGTTTACATGCTGCTGTGAACTTGGCTTGTGGGAGCGGCTTCTCCGGGGTGGCCATCACGTGACCGTGGGCACTGCTTACCTCTCCGGGTGCTGAGGCAATGCCCTTGGAAGGCACCTTCCTCCGCCTCAGCGGTGATAGGCCAGCCGACTGCGCTCCTCCCCTTCCCAGCATGCACCGCTGTCAAGGGCGGCCCTTTCCAGACTTGGAAAGTTCCACACGCGTGTGTTATAATCCATATGCGTGCAACCGGTTAATTTGTAATTCTCAGTAGTTAACTCTTAATTTGTAAACAGAAACTAAATCGTCGTGCTTTAGTACTTCTTTCTCCTACTTTTTTGTTGTTAACTTCATCTTCTAACCACCAAACCCATAGACCTCCCGACGTCTGTGCGCACGTCCGGGCCCGCCGCGCTGTTGCAGGGCGTGGGCGTCTCCGCCGCTCGCGGAGCCTCGCCCTGCGTGCGCCTGCGCCTTCATGCGCCCCTGCCCGCCGGTGCGCTGCTGCTTCCGCTGGCTCCTCGTCCGCAGTCCTCCGTTTTTACTTTTCTTCTGAACTCTTAATATATGAATAAGCTTTAACTGTCGACTAACTTTATTTATGTATTTTAAACTTCTAACTTTAAAAAAGAAATAAAACTTACGTTGCCCTTTACCTCTCCAGTTATGTCCCAATTCTCTAACCTTGAGAGGAAAGCTCCTATTAAAAAGATGCCTGTACTCATGTCTCAGTGCTTCTTTTGACTCCTGTATTTAAATGTTGACACCAGGACTTTGGCATGGCAGAAGAATTTGCTTCCAAGGCTCTCGAATTGAAACCAAAGTCCTATGAAGCCTATTATGCCAGGGCAAGAGCGAAGAGAAATAGCAGGTACTGTCTGGGGTCTGGTTTATGACTAAGGAAGCCTTCTTGTGTCTCTTTGGTATCGAAGCTGCTAGTTGACTTGGGGAGTTTCTGATTCACAAGCATTGCTCTACTGCCTGTCCTCCCTTTTGATACTAAGTGGATAGTTTCCGAGGGGCACTGGATATTATTAGTGATGCCTAGACTTCTGTGTTCTCCTGACCCCAGTCCCAGTAACTGTTACTCCCCTGCACATTGCTGCAACACAGAATCCCTATTAGTCTATGCTGGCAGAGAACCTGCCAGCTAGAGATATTAGAGCAGGGAGGTGGGGAGGGGAGGAGAGTCCCGTAAGACTTTTGGGTTAGCGAGGGACATGATAAGAGGCAATGGTAAGGAAAACTAAGAGGATTCCAACACCCACTGGATTGTGCCTGTTCCTGCTCGCAGCCAGGTGGTGGTTACAGAGACGTATGGGCCCTGGCATTGCGCAGGTGTGGGTCAGAATTCACTCCCACCTAGTTGAGTAGCTCTAGCTCTTGGGGAATAGCTCCTGTCCACCACAGTAAGTGTTGCAAACTCATTCAGCTGCTTTTTTTTTTCTTCAAGATTTTATTTTTAAGTAATCTCTGCACCTAAGGTGGGGCTCGAACTCATAACCCCATGATCAAGAGTTGAGTACTTCACCAGCTGAGCCAGCCAGGCACCCCTCCCCTTTCTTTTCAGCAGAGCTGTTTTATGAACAGTTACAACGGCACATGCTCTCACCATATCCTCTGCTTTCACATACAGGCAGTTTGCCGCGGCTCTGGCTGACCTCAGGGAAGCTGTGAAGCTCTGTCCCACCAATCAGGAAATCAGGAGGCTGGTGGCCCGCGTGGAGGAGGAATGCAAGCAGCTCCAGAGGAACCAGCAGCAGAAACAGCAGTGCCCACCGCCAGTCCCACCCAACGACTCCGACAATGAAGAGGACGCCCCGACCCCTGGGTTAAACGACCACTTCCATCTTGAGGAGGCTGGGGAAGAAGAAACTTCCTCCCAGGAAGAGTGCATTTCCCCAACACCCAGGTCTCAGCCGTCCTCCTGTGTCCCTTCTCCATATATCCGAAGCCTTCAAGAAGGGTTACAGTCCAAAGTCAGGCCGGTGTCCCCGCAGCACAGGCCGGGCATCGGTAAGCCCCCGAGGGACGCTGTAGTTCCGCCCGGGCTGGTCATGCAGCCCACCCGGCAGGCACAGATCGTGAAGACCAGCCAACATCTGGGTGCCGGACAGTCCGGCGTGAGAAACGGCAGCACAAAAATGCAGGTCGCTGTTCAGAATCCTCCCTTGAGTCAGATGCCAGGTGGGATTCCTGCAGCTCCCGGTGGTGGCAGAACCCAGCGTTCGGAGGGTACGGGCACTTTGACTGTGGGAGCCGGGTCTGGCCATTTTGGAGAGCGGTCCGGCCCCAGCCACAGTGTCCAGCTGCAGCACGGTGAGGGCGGCGCTGCCTATCCTTTACCGAGCAAGATAAAGACTGCAGAGAGGCTTCTGTCTCATGCCTCTGTAGCCGTGGATGTAGCTCCTCTCAACCAGGGCGGGCTGGTGAGCTGCAGCGACATGCGACACCCGGCTTCCCTTGCCAGCTCAGGCTCTTCTGGTTCTCCGTCTGGCAGTATCAAGATGTCAAGTTCAACCAGTAGTTTGACTTCAAGCAGCAGTTTTTCAGATGGCTTCAAGGTCCAAGGACCGGATGCCCGAGTTAAAGACAAAGTCCTTAGCCAGGGTCAGAGTGGGACAGCTGAGCACAGACCGCGCAATACTCCGTTCATGGGCATCATGGATAAGACTGCAAGGTTCCAGCAGCAGAGCAACCCTCCAAACCGTACCTGGCACTGTCAGGTGCCGGAGGGGCTACTGATGAACACGTCCTCTGCAGCCGGCCTGCAGTCCTTGAACTCTGAGAAGCCCTCTCTGAAACAAGCAGGAGGATATGGTAGCCAAGCTAAAACCTGTGCTGTTTCTACCCTGGGTGGAAGTGTCCACAGTGGGTCACAGGTGAAGGAGCTAGAAGAAAAGAAATGCCAAATTCCGGTCCACTGTCAAGATAGCAGGATCACTAAGACTGTTTCTCATCTATATCAGGAAAGTATCTCTAAACAGCAGCCTCATGTCAGTAATGAAGCCCATAGGAGTCACCTCCCTTCAGCAAAACCAAAGCGATCATTCATAGAGTCAAATGTGTGAGCCTTAAGAGAGATGCATATGTGGAACTGGGGAAACTGTGTGCTAGCTCCTAGTGGTGATTCAGAGGTTTTTCATGAGAAAAAATTATAGCCCTGTATTTTTTTTTTTTTTTCCCCTGGAGGTGGGTCAGATGCCATTGATATATTTAAAATGTGGGATCAAATGTTTTTGATAGGAGAGCTAGGAGTCACCATAAATAAGAATGCTAACCAGAATGAAAATTTATAATTAGTTATACCTATTACGTTAGAAAACTTAAGACCACCAAGAAGATGTTAACTCACGGTTTTCTCTTATGAAATTGTTTGGTTTTTACCGCTTTTCTCCTAGCCTTTACTATATGGTGAAATCATAATATTTCTTAGAAAATGTAAATGTCTAAGTGATAGGTTTAACTTATGACAAAATATCCAGATGACATATTTTGGAAAAGATGGAATTTTCAAGTTCAGTTTCATTGAGTCAAATCCCAGTTTTTACATATAAATATATAAAAATTTCTGGCTGAACATAATTGTGACTATAAATGTTCTACAGCTTATTCTTTTTGCTTTTTTTTTTTAAAGCAAATACAAAAATATCCAAGTATTGTTTCCTTCATAGTAGTTCCCTTTTATTTCCATGTTACAGTTCTCATTAAAAACATTTTTATAGCACCTTTTTTGGAATTATGTTCCACTTCAAGGTGTTTTTAATATTTGGAAATAGTATAAAACCATGTGGAATCATGATTGGTGGTCAGGTTGGATTTGGGCTAAACTACTAAGAATACAGCATTCTTTATGATATGTAAATTAGCTCTCAGCTGGTTCCCAAACTGCTTTTAACAGTGACCGCATTCCTGGAGCAAGCCTTCCAGGGTCCTTTAAGGACAGTATTTAATTTGGATAGTTAAGGTATGGTTGGTTGTTGCTTTTGTTTCATTATACAATCATTACTTTATAGTAACATGTTGTACATATTAACTAGCCAAGTTGTATTCAGACTTGTAAATATAACTATTTCAAGTAGTTAATCATAAAAAAAAAAAAAACTCCTATATTTGCATGTTCTTTGTAAGCTTCATTCATGCTGGTTATTGCACTGACCGATATATTACTATGGCATGTTAACTGTATACCAGTAACAGCACTTTATCTCATTTATATGAGCACCTTTGAGGTGCTACTTAAGGCCTAACTGATGTATTATTCATTTGTAAAGATAAGGTACAGGAATGAACCTTGGTTTAAAGGTATTTTTATATGAAAATGATGTGCTATTGGAGGATGGTAAAATGCTAATTTGAGAGAGGTAGGAGAATAGTTGTTTTATATGTTGGGATGTGAAATTTATTTTCTAGAATTGGGGAGAAGTAAGTTCTATATTTACAGAATGTTTTAAAAATGAATCGTAACGAAGTTCCTCTTGAGCATCATTATGGTTTTGTACGAACAGGAAATCTGGTATCATTATTCAACATATGTGCTGGAGTGTGTACAGTGTACTTTGTACAGCTTTATCATTTTTCTAGGCTTTCCCTGAGTTCTGCTAGAAGTACTATGGCTTATTTATTTTTTGTTGTTTTCCTTAATATTTGTGAAAGTCTTACTCTTGTTATGTAGTTTTGTTTCTGCACAACTACTGTACTTTTCCATATGGAATAAAGAGTGTTAATAGAATTTGTTTTGTATTAAATGAGAGTGGGTAAGTAGACTATCCTGATGACGACTCTCCACCTTAGTTTAATCCTGGGTGATCTTACTGCCCTCAAGAAAAAAGTAAAAAGTCTATTTTTATAGTAATACTACCACATGCATATTAAATTTCACTTAATAATAATTTCAGAACAGGGGTGACAGAAATCCCAGAATATTCAGTGGTTAACATGAATCTTTTTGCCTGAAATAGGATGCAGAGCATTCTGTAATTGTCTCTTCCAGAAATCTTGGTGTCTGTTTATGCAGGCAACAGGATACCTTTTAGTATGTCTCTCTCAGACACTTGGGTCAGACACCAAACCCTGTGTTGATGACGAAAGTTCTTCACATTTCTATCATCGTTCAGTTAGAAGTAATGCGTTCCCCTTTATACCCACATAGTTGTGTATCAGGGTAGGAAGAATGAAAGGGAACATTAAACTGCGTTGTACTGGGATAAAACCCTAATGTGGAATCCTGCTACTACTTCAGGTACTGTCTGGGTGCAGTGGTTACTAGCAAGGCTCAGTATCTGCAGTCCTTCTTTAAAACTATAGATTTAGAGATTCAAAAACAAAAAGAAAACAGGTGGGAGGGAGTAACGTTGTTGGCTAATAGATAATTGTTGGATGACTTTTGTTACAAAGCTGCCGATGGGACTCCTGGAATTTATTATAGATTATGTTATGCTTTTGAAATAGTCTTAGTGAAGATATTGGGTCCAGTTACACCAAAAAGAAGTGAAGCTTTTGGTCAGTCCTGAGGGCCAGTAAGCACTGCTGCCACGTAGACCTGAGTGAACAGTTGGGCCTGGGGAGTGTAGCAGAGAGACCTTGTGGTGTCCCTTCCTGCGGATGGTTTTGGATTTGGTGTGTTCGTGTGGGAGTGGGGAGGAGGCGCTGTCTGGCTTTGGTTTATTTGCGTACATGACCAGAAGTATTTCACTTTAGTTATATTACTGGTAGCTTAGTTTTCAGCCACAGGAAACCATGATGGTGAAATGTAGAAAAGAAAATCATCTTTAACACATT
The DNA here is from genome assembly GCA_017311185.1 of Proteles cristata cristata. Taxonomy (NCBI): domain Eukaryota; kingdom Metazoa; phylum Chordata; class Mammalia; order Carnivora; family Hyaenidae; genus Proteles; species Proteles cristata. Next base: position 697,641 of record JAESUZ010005346.1, read on the forward strand.
TAAGAGATAACCAGTCTTTTATTGTGTTTTCTATCAATGACATCAATAGTTTTTAGTAATTTTTATGTAAAAAAGCCTGTCTGCCTCCGTTGGAAAATAAGTCTATCAAAACAAATATTTGGCCCAGTGGTGGGCTCTATTAAAAAAAAAATCTTTCGTTAAAATTATGTTAACATACTTTCCCTATAGAATACAATAGAAAAATACCTAAAATCTGTTATTCCCAACCTTTTTTTTTTTTGTCCTCACTTGAATGTAAGAAGCATGGCTGTATGAAAAAGAAAATCTAGAATCAGAGATTATAAATCGCAGCTATGACACAAAGGAAATAAAATTCAGTAATACATTCGGATGACAGAAATTTTACAAAGCAGTAACTGAAAGATACTGGGAAAGTTTTGTGGTCGCTAAGCTTTCCACATGTCTGTAAACGTGTAGCATGTTAGCTGTAAATTTATATAAGAAAAGACTATATACATATGTACATCATTCTCTCATTTCTGACTTTTAAAATTTTAGAACAGCTAAAATGAGGGTTTGGGGCAAACACAGAGCCTTGGTTCCTGCCTTGGTTCCAGCTGAGGTCTGACCAGCCTTCCCACTAATGACTTCCATTCTGGGAAACCACTTACGGCAGGTATGTGAAGTCAGTACCACCTCAGCTCCATGAACTGGAAGTTTTCTTCTCCGTGAACGCTTACTGGGATGTTGTATTAAATATCAGTCTATTGTGCAAAAATGTTATAGTTAAAATGTTATAGTTACCCTAGCTTAGATATATGAAAACTTTAAGGATTCTGAACTCTAAAAGGAGGCTGCTTTGGTACTTTATTTCAACAAAGTCAACTTGACATATTCGTGATAATTTATCCTATCTAACTTGTATACACAGGTTTGGACTGGGGAAAAATCACCACCTTGCAAGTTTAGAATCCAATGAAATTGCTCATTAAACATGTCAAAGTGATTTTCTCAGTTTAGTCATAAATCTATAGTTACTTTGCCACAAATTCTCTCTAGGAGGATTCCAAAGAGCTGTCAACTCTTGGCTATTAACTAGGATTTAAATGTTATATTCTAGATTATTCTGATCTTTGGTTTTAATTAGATTATGACCTACATCTAGCAAGATAAATTCTGAGTATTGCAATTTTAAGTCAAAGTGAAACTTTATTTCTCTACAGATTAAAATTTCTTTCACTAGTACAAAAAAGGCTTTTATAGTAAGAGGTCAGGTATGTAATTAGTCCATATGATTCGAAGAATAGTTTTTACAGGTAACTAAATTCACTTTTCTCCTGTTTTGCTTTTAATATCTGATTAGTATTTACCTTGAAATCATTCAAATGAGATCACTGAAAAATAGATACAATATAAACAATTTTATTTTTGATGTGTCTCCAGCCATCGGCTAATGGCCATTTTCAGAGTCCTGTTTGGTGTAAGTACCACTGAAGAAAGAACGAGATTTGTCATGGGACTTGTACGTTTCTTTTTGCTGATCCAGTTTTCTATTGCTTCCTTTTCATATGAATAGCCGTCTGAAATAAAACACAAATTATTTGCAATTTTGGGGGGCTGGGATTACTACAATGAGTTGGGTATACCAGCTCTACCACCAAGGCTTTTATTGGGAGTTAAGTGGTAGTCTTATATCACCACTCCTAAAATACTTCTGTGACAACACCCTAAATATTCCCGATAAGATGCATTGAGATTGTACAAATTACCCTGAATAGTGTCAATATTTTACGGATAATTTTGAACACAAAAAGTCTTTTTAAAAAAAAAAAAGACCCTGTCCAAAATTCAGATATAGTAGAAAGGAAAAGAGCCAGGGAGAGGTGAGTGGTATTGAAGATAAACTGCCTAATTAGAGCTGTTGGTGATGTGTGAAAATTAATATGGCTAAAGAGAAGAGTCTTAGGAGTAACTCAGCAAAACTTTCTGACATACTGAAAACTCAGGGAACCAGATACCAAGAGATTATAAAACTCACCCCACTAAAGGCTTGACAGTAAAGGGATTTATGACCCCCTTCCCAAAAGAAAACCAAAAAACCCCACTGGCTAATCCATGTGGTTAATACCACATTTGTGCAGAATTCTTTATATGTATAGCAAAGGCAAAGATTGGAGTTTTTGCTTTACTTTTTTTTTTTATATACTTTTAGCCCTTTCACATCTTTCACAAACTGAAAATCTTCCTTCCTAATTATATTTACACATTTATTTGCTTTAATTTATGATGCATACAACAGTTTCAAACTAACAATGCCAATATATTACTAACATATGACTGAAATAAATTGAAGATTTCTTTCTGGCTCTTTTGTGTCACCAAGAATAGGTCCACTAGGGCTTCTAACTGAAATACTGTATTTGAAAATCACTGGGGGATTCTTCCATTTCATTATGTCACCAACTTGATATACAACTATCTTCATTTGCTTCCTTTTTTAATCCTCTCACTTTTTAGGTTGGTTTGTCTTTCATGACTTAACTTTGTTAAACATTTAAATGATTTCCAAGTAAAAACTATAAAACAAGGTACATTCAGAGGAGTCTGTTCAATCTCTGTCCAACAACTGTTCCCTGCCTTCCCATACAGGTAACCATGTACACTTTTATCCTTTTGTTTCTTAAAAATATAAGCAACTGGATGTGTGCACATACAATACATACACATGCTTACATGAGAGCATACTATACACTTTGTGCCTGCTTTATTTTTACTTAGCTATAACTTGCCTTTTTATTCCTCCCCTCCCCCCACAGTAGTCCACTGTATGGGTGGACTGTACGGAAGCACTGATAGACATCTTGGTTGTTTCCAATCTTTGCCTCGTACAAATAGTGTTGTCATGGACAGTCTTGTTTTTGGAGAGATTCCAGAAGTAGGACTGCTGCATTAAAGAGTATGTATAATTTCACTGGATATGCCAGTACTTCCATAGGAATTCTACCATTTTTTGCTTCCTACTAGCAACATTAATGACAATGCTTTTTTCCCCCCAAGAGCTTCACCAAGAGAGTATGTTGTCAAATTGGATTTCTACCAGTCTCACGAATACTGCTATAGCAGCTCAGGTAGCTTTACTTTGAGGGAGATAGAACTCTTTTTTTGTTAATGTAAGGGCTATTTGCTTTTCTTTTTTCTGTGAACTGTTAATATTTTTGTTTTTTGGCCCATTTTTCCATTAGGTTGCCCTTAGGAAGACTTCTTGCTTTTTAAACAGTAAGATATAATTGACATTAGTTTCAGATACACAGCATAATTCTTCACTATATTATGAAATGATCACTATGGGTCTATAAACATCTATCATGATGTATAATTAAAATTTTTTCCTTTTTCTTGTGATGGAAGATTTTTAAGATTTCTGTTAGGGGTACAGGGGAGAGGAAAGTATAGGCTTCCTTTTAAGGAATAAATAAGTCATGGGGATGAAAGGCACAGAACAGGGACTATAGTATATACATAACATATATAACTATATATACTATATACTAAGTGTGTTATATATACTATATAAGCGTATTATATACACTACATATTTTATATAGTATATATTATATATGTGATATATAGTATATATTATATATTATATATAGTACTATATATAGTATATATACACAATATATACATTTGTGGTGAGCATAGCATAATGAATGCATGCAGTTGTTGAAATCACAATGCCTAACAAACTGTCAACCAGACTTCAATTTTAAAAAAACTTAGCAACTTTCTAATATACAGTAGTAATACAACAGTATTATTAACTACAGTCACCATGCTGTACATTATATCCCTAGGACTGCTAATGTTATAACTAGAAGTTTGGGTCTTTTGACTACCTTCACACCTTAGTGGTTGTCAGAGGTGGGGGGGGATGGGCTAATTTGTTCACATCCACAAATTCAGTGCTTTGTCTTAGATTGCACGTGTAAAAGAGATCAGTGGGTCTCTTTCTCTGACTTCTTTTACTTAGCACAATGCCCTCAAGGTCTATCCATGATGACACAATGTCAGGATTTCCTTTTTTTTTTTTTATGGCTGAGTTATATTCCACTATGTACACATACATTTTCCTCATTCACCTGCTGATGGACAGAAGTGGAATTGCTGTATCACAAGGTAGTTCTATTTTTTATTTTTTTTGAGGGGCGTGGGGATCTCCATATTTTTCACAGTGGCTGCACCAACTTACATTCCTACAAAACCGTGCATAAGAGTTCCCTTTTCTCCATATAATTACCAACACAGTTTTTAAAAATAAACATTTCTAACAAGTGAGGTGATCTCTCATTGTGGTTTTGTAGTTCCTTGATGATTAGTAATGTTGAGCCCCTTTTCATGTACTTGCTGACCATTTCAAGATTATCTTTGGGAAAATGTGCATTTAGATACTCTGCTCATCTCTTTTTTTTTTTTTTTTTTTGAGCTATTGAGTTATAGGAGTTGTGTATTTTGGAGATTAATCCTTATCAGATACGTGATTTGCAAGTACTTTCTCCCATTTTGTAGGCTGCCTTTTCACTTTGCTATTGGTTTCTTTTGCTGTGCAGAAGCATTTTAGTTTGATGTAGTCCCACTTACTTTTGCTTTTGTTACCTTTGCTTTCAAGATATTAAGGAGTTTACCACCTGTTTCTTCTGGGAGTTTTCTGCCTTGATGTCTTACATTGTCTTTAATCCATTCAGAGCTAAATTCTGTATATGGTGTAAGGCAGTGGTTCTATTTCATTGTTTTGCACATGGCTAATGATTCCTAGCACCATTTATTGAAGAGATCATCCTTTCCCTATTGTATATTCCTGGTTCCTTTGTTGTAGATTAATGATCACATATGTGTGGATTTATTTCTGGGCTCTCTAGTCTGTTATAGGTCTGTTGTTATGCCAATACCATACTGTTTTGATACTATATATAGCTTTGTAATGTAGTCTGAAATCAGGAATTGTTATGCCTCCAGCTTTTAAATTAAGATTGCTTTGGACATGTGCTTCGATACAAATTTTAGGATTGTTTGCTCTATTTTTGTGAAAATTGCCATTGGAATTTTGATAGAGATTACATTAAATCTAGATTGCTTTGGGTAGTATAGGGATTTTAACAATAGTCTTTCAATCCATGCCTTTCCATTTATGTATTCTTCACTTTCTTTTCTCAATATATTATAGTTTTCAGTCACAGGGTTGTTTGTTTTTTTTTTACCTCCTTTGTTAAATTTATTCCTACGCATCTTTTTTTATTCATTTGTAAATGGGAGTATTAATTTCTCTGACAGCTTGTTACTAGTGTACAGAATTGCAACAAAGTTCTGTGTATTAATTTTGTATCCTGAAACTTTCCTGAATTTGTTGATTAGTTCTAATGTTGTGTGTGTCTGTGTGTGTGTGTATGTATGTGTATGAGTGGAGTCTTTATAGTTCTCCATATATAAAAACATGTCATCTGCAGAGATAGTTTTACGTCTTCCTTTCCAATTTGGATGTCTTGTCTTTTTGCTTCGCTTCACCTAACTGCTCTAGCTATGACCTCCAATACTACGTTGACTAAAAGTAATGAGACTAGGCTCTCTTATCTTATTCATAATTTTAGTGAAAAAGATTTCAACTTTTCACTGCTGACACTGATGTTCACTCTGAGCTTGTTCTATATGGCCTTTATGATGCTGAAGTATGTTCCTTCTATACTCCTTTTGTTGAGTGCTTTTATCATAAATGAATGCTGAATTTTGTCAAGGCTTTTTCATCATCAAGATTTTTATTCTTCATTTTGTCAATGTGATGTCTGATTGTGATTTACAGAGGATGAACCATCCTTGCATCCTTGGAATAAATCCCATTTGATCATGGTGTGTAATCCTTTTAATGTATTGATTTGGCTTGCTAAAATTGAGGAATTTTACATCTGTGTTCATCAGGGCTATTGGTCTGTAATTTTCTTGTAGTATCCTTGTCTGGTTTTATCAGGGTAATGCTGCCCTTATAAAATGAGTTTGGAAGTTTGAGAAGGATTGGTAGTCCATGAATATTTTTTGTGTCTTTGGAATATTAGCACTCCATCAGTTTTTCAGATTTCTCTTGGATTTTGAGTCCAGATTAGGAAATGTCTCTCCAGATTTTCAAGGAATTTATCTGCATTTTCTTCTGAGACTTATTTCTCTCTAATCCATTTAAAATTTAGATACACAGTATAAGAGATAAAGCCAGTTTTACCCTTTTCCATGTGGTTATTATATTTTAAGAATACTACTTGTTTAAATTATTTATTACCACTGACTTAACATATGCCATTTTTATCATTCACTAAATTTCCAAATACTCTTATATCAATTCCTGAATTTAAAAAAAGTATTCCCAAGGGGGCGCCTGGGTGGCTTAGTCGGTTAAGCGTCCGACTTTCGCTTAGGTCATGATCTCGCGGTTCGTGGGTTCGAGCCCCGCGTCGGGCTCTGTGCTGACTGCCAGCTCAGAGCCTGGAGCCTGTTTCAGTCTGTGACTCCCTCTCTCTCTGACCCTCCCCTGCTCATGCTGTCTCTCGCTCTCCTAGAAATTAAAAAAAAAATAAAATAAAAAAATAAAAAAAGTATTCCCATTCTGTTTATTCATGTGCCAATCTCATACTGTTATATAGTCTTAAAACATTTTGAAATATTTGCTAGAACTAAGTGATACTCCTCTTTTATTTTCTAGATTATTTGTTGTATGGTCTTTCCAATGGAGCCTATCATCATCTTCTGTATCACTAGGAAAAAAAATCTAACAGTGGCATCTTGCTGACACTGTATCTTCAAGTCAGCAGGGTAGGCTTTCCATTTGTTCCAAGTTTACGTTGTAGGGATGTTTTATAGTCTTCTTCATGTTGATCTGGTACATTAAGTCCTCTGATATAATTTTTTTAAATTGACATTGACACACAGTGTTACATTAGTCTCAGCTGTACAACATACTGATTTACTAAGTCTGTAGCTTAGCAAGTGTAGCTACCATCGGTCACCATACAGTGGTATTACAATATTCTTGACTATATTCCCTGTACTGTACCTTATATGCCCCTGACTTGTTCCATAAGCGGAAGCCTGTGTCCCTGCTCCCCTTCAGCCATTGTGCCCATTCCACTACCCTCCTCCATTCTGGCAACCACATCAGTTTAGTCTCTGTATTTATGGATCTGTTTATGCTTTTTATTTTAAGATTCCACATATAAACGAAGTCATATGATATTTGTCTTTGGCTGACTTCACTTAGCATAATATCCTCTCAGTCCCATGTTGTGGCAGTGTTACACCTTTTAACTGCTTTTTGTTTACATACGCATTTACACACAAGCGAAGGCTACAGATTCCTCTTTAACTTGCTAAATGCTGATTAGACTTAATAAGCTATTGTCGCTAAGCTCCAAATTCATGCATGATACAGGGAACTCGGCATGCCAGGATACTACTGCAAACCATGTTTTTGCTTTCGTCAGCTGACTCCTTGTTAGATAGGAGCTTTCACTGTTTTTGTTTTCCTCTAGAAGACTCCTATCAGTGTTGTGCCTGGCCATCGCGCTTCATCTGGCATGAGTCGGTTATACTCTTGAGATTCTTTTGTTTCTTTGTAGGTACTGCCCAAATTTGTCCTATCCTACCCCTTTAGAGGCACCAACTGGGTAGTCCCCCTTCTTTAAAGGCCTTAACTCCGGTTCTGAGAACCTCAACTTCCTTTTGTTCCCCAGAGTCCTAGAGATGGTACATGCTTTCTGCAGATACCATTACTGCTTTTTTCTTTTGAGATATAATTCACATACCACAAAATCCACCCTTTTTAGTATACAATTTAATGGTTCTTGGTGGTGATGGCTGCTTAACTCTGAATTATACTAACTTCAAAATATTTTCCTCACTAAAAGAAATCCTATACCTTTTAGTATTCACTCCCCTCTCCTGGCAACCACTAATCTACTTTCTGTCTCTGTAGATTTGCTTATTTTGGACATTTCCTATAAACAGGATCATACAAAATGTAGCTTTTGGTGTCTGGCTTCTTTCAGTTAGTATGTTTCCAAGGTTCATTCATGTAGCATGTAGAAGTATGTCCTTCTAGCTGATCAGTATTCCATTGCATGGATATACCACATTTTATTTATTCGTTGATGGGACACCTGGGTTATTTCCATTTTTTGGCTGTTATCAATAAGGGTGTGAGTATTCATGTAAACTTTTTGTATGAATACTTTCAATTCTCTTGGACCTAGGAATTGCTAGATCACATGGTAACTATGTTTAGGTTTTAGGAACTGCCAATTTTCAAGAGCAGCTGTACCATTTTACATTTCTACCAGCAATATTTCTGCACATCCTTCCAACACATTAGATTCTAGTCTTTGTAGTAGGTATCAAGTGGTATCTCAATGTGGTTCTGATTTTCATTTCCATGATGATACTGGACACTTGGATATCTCTTATGGAAAAAGGTCTATTCAAATCCTTTGCCTATTTTTTAATTGGATTATTTGTCCTGTTGAATTGTAGGAATAGTTTGACTAGGAAAATGTATTCAATTTTTATTTATAAAAATCTGCGTATAATGGTGGTTTCTGGATGGCTCAGCTGTTTAAGCATCTGACTCTTGATCTGCAGTCAGGTCTTTATCTCAGTGTTGTGAGTTCAAGCCCTGTGTTGGGCTCCTTGCTGGGCATGAAGCCAACTTTAAAAAAAAAAAAAAGCTGAGTGTAATGAACCTCAATCTTCTATAGTATCATCGTGCTGGCCTCTTACTGATAAATGATGTGCGTGTTAATATTACTACGTGGAACATTAAAAGAGTTCATTAACAGCTAATTCATTTGTCACCAGGCTACATAAACCTGATAATAGAATGTTTTTGATCTTAGGTGAAAGGGACCCACTTTTGTTATTAATTTCTTAGTTACATTCCATCATTGTGAGATCATGCTGTTTGTGTTCTGGTAGTGGTAGTGTTTGGTGTTTGAATATGGTTAATATTTACGAATGTCCATATCTGTTTTAAAAAGTGTACTTTCTATTTTGGATGTTCAGGGTTTGATACATAGATTTATTTTCAACTGAGAGCTATGATCAAGCCTATTACTGTGCTTTTTCCTTACACTGTAGTTTCTAGTTTAAGAAAGTTGTTCCTGGGGTTGAGACTGCATTATGGTTACCTTCACTGAAAGCTTTCATCTTCAGTATTACATAGTATCTTCCTGTGTCTTCAATTTTTTTTTTTTTTTGGGGGGGGGGTCTGAGGTCTACATTTGCAGACAAGTATGTATCTCCTTCTTTACTTTTACTTGCAATTATGTCATTTGTGTCTATCCTTTTATTTCTAACCTTGCTGAATCTTTGCTTTTAGGTTGGATTATGCCTTGTTAGATAATGTCAATCTTTTTTCTCTTCAGGGAGGAGTTAAATCCAATGGTAGAATTACGGAACAATAAATTGGTAGTACTTATTCTTTTTATGTATCACAAACTTTCACTGTAGGAGCTGGTTTCATCAATTTTAATGCTTACAGAGGTTTGTATTTTTGACGTGTTGGTTACCTTTACACTAATACCTTTTAAAAAGAGGCCAAGAATACTGTTAGTGTCCACTGGTTCCCTATAGTAAGTAGTACTCAAAACTTCAAATTGGTTTTTCCTCAGTTAATAATCAGTGAGCATATTCAATTTTTCTTATTCTCTACTCTCCATTTTTAATATAAATTTTATCTGCACTGTTAGAGCATGTTCTCATATACTGTTTTGTCACCTTTAATTGAGTTCCCTTAAGTGAATAATTTTTTCTTGCCTGCTTAGGTGGTGGTAGTGGAGAAAATGTCAAATCATTCAGTCTCTGCAGGCACAGGCTTCCTACTATAACAAAGTTGTTTACCCTAAAGTTCAATATCAGCTTCTCATGGTTATCCTAATGAATCACTATGATATAATACAAGTTTTCTACTGATAACAAATACTTGATAAATAGGAAAAGCAGGAATTTGGATTGGACCTATAGCATTGCTAATGATAATAAGGTTTAACACTGTTCTCCTGAAGTTCATCCCAGAGCAGAGGGATTATTAGAGCTACAAAGCAAAGGCCACATCCCCACCCACACATATACAGAGAGCCTTTCATGTATAAATGAAAAGTCACTGAAGCATTATTATAACTAAAAACATTTGCAGCTTATAATTTGTATTAATGATACCACTGGTTTCTTTGAAAAATTCGTGGATGAAGTTTACTACAGTTAGAGTTAGCTTATTTGAGATCAAATGTGTTGCCAGGGGGAACAATGACAATTTTTAAAAGAATATGTAGTACATATTCAGTATTCACAAAGTCTGCTTGTTTTTACTGCTTTTTAAAACTGACTTAAATTTAAAATTTTTTCTGTCCAAATAGTGGACTCTTGCTACAAAATCAGGATATCAAGTTGACAGATCAAGAACTGTACCAGCTAGTTCTAGGAGGTGAACAATATATAATGTTCCACTCACAAAACCTTATTTCATAATATACTCAGCTGAAGAGGTTCTGGTAAAATAGCAAAGTAACACTACCTTTTAAGATTTGTTGCTTAGATTTCTATTTCTGGTAATAAAGCAGATTAAGTGAACACTTAAACTCCTTGCTACATTACATTTAGAAACATGACATGACTAAAAGAAACCATCTTTTTACATGCATAGCTGACTTCCAGGTTCAAGTGAGAAATATTAGCTCAGTGGCCTGGGCTTTGAATTTATATTATCTTTCTTTATTATTTTTGTCCAAGAAAAAAGCTCATGCCTCTTTCCTTTTCTAGAAAGGAAAGAGCTATATGCCTCTTCCTGCACTGGAAAACAGATACAAGCTCTGAATTTTTTTTTTTTTTTAATGTTTTATTTCTAGGAGAGAGAGAGACAGCGTGAGCAGGGGAGGGTCAGGAGAGAGAGGGAGTCACAGACTGAAACAGGCTCCAGGCTCTGAGCTGGCAGTCAGCACAGAGCCCGACGCGGGGCTCGAACCCACGAACCGTGAGATCATGACCTAAGCGAAAGACGGATGCTTAACCGACTAAGTCACCCAGGCGCCCCACAAGCTCTGAATATTTCTAAAGAATAAATCTAAGAAACAATATCCTCTAAAATATTGAATACTCACACAGCTGCATATAATTACTGTTCAAAAACACTGTCATGAATACCTGACTAATGTAAAGTTTTCATTTCTACTATTCATTCCACCCTCAAATTAAGTTTGATTTTAGGTTTTATATAATTCTAATAATTTCAATTGGATTTTCTTTTGTAATATAACATGATTCTAAAATTTATCTGGAGGTCAGAATGGGCAGAAATTGGGCAAGCCAATTTTTAAAAAAGAATGAAAAATGAGCATAATTAAAACTAAAAATTTTAAATATGATAGTAGCTATCAGTATTAAGATTTTATCCAATAGTTCTATATAAATAAGTGTAACTGTATATACTACATGACTAAGGATTTTTGTCCTACAGAATTACTTGGAAAAAAGATACCCATCAATAGAGTATGAGTTAATTTGTGGCACATTCATACCATGAAATACTGTCCAGTAAAGAATGAAGTGGTTCTGAATATACTTACATGAAATACTATCTGATATAAGTAAATAAAAGCAAATTTTTAAAAGTTTGTATCATATCTCTTAGGCACAGAATGAAATTATTAATAGGAAAATACTGGAAGGATATATCGGAGCCTCCACATTTTCAAAATATATATTTCTCTATTGCTTGTTTTTCACCCTGCACATGCTGCTTTTCAAAAATATTTTCTAAGAATGCTTCTGAGTCAGTTAGTTTAACAGGTAAGGTACAGAGGCCTCCTGAAACATCAAGGGGAAAACGTCAAAAAGGATGTGGTAAATTCAGGAAAGAAGGGAGAAATAGGAGCTAGGAGCAAGCAGAATCAAGTGGAAATACGTTGGCAGGAATTAGTCCAGATTTATCAATCACAATATAAAGAAATCAGTTCAATTCCACTAAACATGAGGACTGAGATTTTTTAATTCAACTTCAACTATATGTATGTTTTTGTATGTTTTCCACAGGGAACACCTCTCAAAGACAGGAAGACTAAAAATAAATGGATGGCAACTCTCCCTGGATTATGCTAAAATAGAAAAAAGCTAATCCCAAAATGTTATTTACTAAATGATTCCATTCATATAATACTTTTGAAATGGAAAACAGAGGGGCGACTGGGTGGCTCAGTTAAGTGTCCAACTTCAGGTCATGGTCTCACAGTTCTTGGGTTCAAGCCCTATGTTGGGCTCTGTGCTGACAGCTCAGAGCCTGCTTTGGATTCTGTGTCTCCTCCTCTCTCTGCCCCTCCCCTGCTCATGTTCTGTCTCTCAAAGGTTAAAAAAATTTTTTTTTTAAGAAATAGAGAACAGATTGGGGGTAGACATGGGGAGAGAGCAGGCAAGTGATGGATATAGTTAGAAAAAGGCCAAAGAAGGTTTTGGCTGATGCTCAAATTTTCAAAAGGGACAAACTTGTAGAATTTAATACACACACATACATGGAACCTGGAAATCTAAATAAGCTTGGTAGATTGTATCAATGTTCATATCCTAGTTGTGATATTACATCATTTTGCAAAATGTTGGCACTGCAGTAACTGGACAGACACAGGCAATACCAAATATAAGTAAGGCTATGGAGGAGCTATAATTCTTACAGACTGCTGGGGGGTATAAGCTGTTTCAATCACTCTGGATAATAACCTGTGCATATCTACTCTATGGAATATACCCAACAGCAATGCATATGTGTGTTCACCAAAAACCATGAATAATGATTCATGGCAGGTAACAATGGCAGAATGGATAATTCATAGTATCCTGACAAACAAAAATTGACACATTACTGCTTTGTACAACAACATGGATAAAACAATGCTAAAGAAGCTTAAAAACTGCAGAAAGACCTACTTTGTCATTCAGTTTAGATAAATAAGAATAAAATTAAAACTTAGGAGATGGGTTACCCTTGGTAAAAGACTGGTAAGTGAAAATTCAAAATGTACACTATATTAAAACTAGATTGAAAGAAAAATACCATGCAACTATAAACAAAAAGAGAATCAAGATTAAAACAAATGAGATACAATTCAACACAAAATATATTAAATGATGCCAACAAGAATATTTTAAGGTAATAGAAAATGCAAACCTCCAAGAAGAGAGAATACTCAGAAATCTAACTTGATGAAGTTACATACTAAAAGCAAGATTTGGATTTATAATTAAAAGCTAGATTTGAATTTATAACCCAAATGTTCTACAAAGAAATTCTCCTATAATAAAGCAAACTCCAATATCTTTTATGAATACAGATATAAAAATTCTGAAAATATTAGCATATCAAATCCAGTAGTAAGTGAAGATGATCAATCAAACCCCAAAGATTCCACAAGAAAGTTCTAAGAAATCAATTCAGCAAAGCTGCAGGATACAAAAATCAACATATAAAAATCAGTTGTAGTTCTATACACTGACAATAAAGAATCCAAAAGTGAAATTAAGAAAATTCTATTTACAAATAGCATCAAAAAGAATTACTTAATCATAAACTTAAAGAAATGAAAGACTTGTATGCTGAAAACTACAGAACATTGCTGTAAAAAGTTAAAGAAACAAAGGAAAGGCATCCTGTGCTCATGGACTGGAAGAGAGTGGTTAAAACTCCCAAACTACCCAAAGAAATTACAGAGTCCATGTGATCCCCATTGCAATCCCTCTCAAATTCCCAAAGACTTTTTTTATATGCAATAAATCATAAAGAGGCAGAACAATCTTGAAGAAAGAAAGGTTGGAAGACACATTTCCTGATTTCAAAAGTTACTATCTACAAAGCTACAGTAATCAAAATAGTAATGGTACTGGCACAGAGACAACTATGTAGACCAATAGAATATAAGAGAAACAAACCCCCACATCGGTCAAGTGTTTTCAATAAGGGTGCCAGGACCATTCTTTAACAAATGGTTCTGGGAAAGTGAATAGCTGCATATGAAAGGATAAGTAGACCATATACAAAAAAATAAAATAAAATAAAATTCAAGGGGAATGCGTCATGATACTGGATTTGGTAATGATTTCCTGAAATATGCCAAAAACACATGCAGTAAAAGAAAAAATAACTGGAATTCATCAAAATTAACAACTTCTGTGTATCAAAGGGCTCCATAACAAAGTGAAAAGGAAACTCGTGGAATGGGAGATACACTTGTAAATCATATCTGATAAGGGACTGATATCCCGAATATATAAATAACTTCTATAACAACAAAAGCAGATTGAAAAATGGCAAAGGACTTAAATGGATATTTCTCCAAAGAAGATACATAAATGGCCAGTAAGTACATAGGAAGGTCCACATCCTAATCATTACAGAAATCCAAATCAAAACCACAATGAGGTACCACCACACACCGATCAGGATGGCTATTATAAAACAAAACAAAACAAAACAAACACCAGAAAATAACAAGTCCTGGCAAGGATGTAGAAAAACTGGAACCCTTGTGCACTGCTGATGAGAATGTAAAATAGTGCAGCCACTGTGGAGACGGTATAGTGGTTCCTCAAAAGTTAAATATAGAATTACTCTGTGACCTAACAAATCCACTTCTTGGTATATACCCAAAAGAACTCAAGGCAGGGACTTGAGCAGATACTTTGTACATCCATGTTCACAGTGGCATTTTTCACAATAGTCAAAAGGGGGGAAGTGCCCCTTCCCAACTGTTTCACACACGCTCTCTCAAATAAATAAACATTTAAAAACAAAAGAAAAATATAATGTTCAATAGTTTACTTCAGATTAAATGACTTTAAAAAACTACGTATGAGTGATTTAAAAAAATTTCCACATTTAAACAAACTTCTGTAAACTACACTATTCATTTGGCACACAACATGCCCTTATACTTACAAAAGCATCACACATACCTGTTGCAATGACAGGATCTTTCATAAGCTCCCTAGTTATTGGACATAGAAATTCATCAGGAATTCCAGAAGAAAGGGTTTTCACTTCTGTCCTGAGCTCTTCTATTTTCCTCAGCACTTTACTCCGCAGCCCTAGAGATTCTGAAAAGAAATTACTCTGTTAGGGCGGGGGAACCTTTATGCAAGTCTTTAGCAAATAGAGACTTTATCTATTACAACTCAAAATCTTTGCACATACTGTCTGACCACATAGAATGGTTTTCTTTATAAATTCTTTAACAAATATTTGTAGTATAGAATACCGTGTGGTTAAAATAAATCAGTAACTAATATTGAGTTTATTCTAAACAAGCTTAGATTCTGAAAGTTTGAGAATTTCAGGCTGCTAAATACTAAAATACCATACAGCCTCAGAAAAGGTTTGTTATTACTGGTTATGTATTTAAGCAAAAAAATTCCTAAGAATAATTTTAAACATGTTCAGTTTAATGTACAAAATTCCATCTTATTTTTGAAACTGGATATATTATTTGCTGATCTCATATGAAACACAATCATAAACCTCATCTGTTTGTCCCAGGCTATATACACATGTTTCACTCATTTGTATTTTTACTTCAAGTTTTAAAAATTACCTTCATTATAACTGCCAGAAGCTGAATATAATTAATTTTAGGAGGTTTAGTGTTATTAGCTGTTTACTTTTTTAGAACTGGCAGTTCTACTTTAGATGGAATCATGAAGGTGGGGTGGGTAGAAGAAATGAATTACATTTCACAACACCTCACAGTTTTCATGGAAAGCCAAATCAGCTTTTAATTTTGTTGGGGCGTAATTCTTCACAGCGTTTATACACATCTTTTGATGACTTTTGTCTCGGCAATCTTTTCAAAGATGTTTGCAGATGTGTGCGTCCCTCCCAGTCAGAGGGCAGATTTGTTCTGTGACATGTACCAAGATAAAATTACTTTTGGGCTAGGTTTGCTAGCAATCTCCTTGAAAGATGAAGGAGATTCATGAGCTCAGGGTACCTCTGCTATGTCTTGCCTTCAAGACTCAGGGGGAAAGAAAACCCATGAAGCTCATGCTGCTTGCTGTGCCTTGAGGAATACACTGTTTAAACCTATTCGGATTTGTTGACCATCATCTATGGAAGTGTGGCAAATCAACCCAGCAGCTGCCTGCCTCTTAGGGACTATGGCACTGCTTGCCTAGGAATTCTTTCCCATGTAATTTACTGAAACCAAACTGAGGAGTTTTTAAACAGTTTTTTAAAAGCACCACAGCATATTTATAAGAAGAAGTCATCTCATTTAAAGGGATAATTATACAACATATAAGAGAAAGATATAGAAGCATTTAATATTAGGGAAAAAATGTATTTCCCTGTCACAAATATGTGTGCTAATATTTAGAATACCTGCGATTTTTATAATAGAGAACACAGAAAACCTATTTCAAAATGCCCCCAGATAAGAGAAAGTTAAATTGAGTGTTATCTTTGTCCAATTTTAATGTCATTTAAAAATGGAATCAGATCACTTTGCCCTCAGGGAAGCAATTACCAAGTGATATCCCCAGAGCTTAGCCAGAAACAAATATCCCCTTTTGTGATTGGGGGTTGGGAGTGAGTGTTATTAAACCTAATTGCTCAGGAAGATAAGACCCTTACCAGCTGATGGCTAGTAAACCCTCAGTATGGGTAATGGGCAATATCTGGATATATTTACTGTGACTCTGAAAAGGTACATGGTTCTTAATAAGATGTCAGTTAAACAGGCCACCAGTTCCTGTACTCTCTTGCCCAAAACCTCCAGCCCTGAAAATGCTACATAATTAAAAATTAATGGAGTCTACACACAAATCACCATCAAAGATATAAAACAAAACTCTGAAACGCCCTGAAGAAAACAGAAGTAGCTGGGTTCCGGAGTGAGGGATGGAAGATGGCCACTTACAGCAGAGATCTGCGTACACGAATGGAAGAGAGACTTTTCCACCTGTACCCGTCTCTTCACCAGCTGTGTCCTATATGGATCATTGCTGAAGCAGCAAGGTCAGCAATGGTTGGAGGCGCCATAACGAGACAGCGCTGTCGCCCAGAACTAACAAACAAACAAACTAAAAAAATAATTTCTCTGTATCTCCACATAAAAACAGGACGAGATAGCAAAATCAAATCCCACAGATAATATTTGCAACAGAACACAGTAGTGAGGTGCCCTCACAAACCCCACAATATAAGTGGAAGAGGAAAGAAAAACCACCAACCTCCACAGCCCTGGGGTGGACATCTATATGGAAGGAAGCAACAGGACATCTGACCAGCCTAAGGAAAGGAGCCCCCCACATGCCCACAAGTTCTCATTGGAAAATGTGGTGGACCATTTCAGAGCAGCAGCTGATTGCCCACTCCAGCACGGTCCGTGCACGGGCCTGCAGTAACTAGACCTGAGGGACAGTTTCACTTTAATCGTGTATAACAACAAAACAGCGAATGTTCTAGTAGTTCCTGATATATGTGCTTAGGCAACAAGTGAAAATCTACACAAGTAAGTATTACTAGGAATTGAAGCAAGACACTCAAAATCTGAGGATGTTTAGTTGCTGCATAAAGTTTGCAAAAGCATCGGATTGAACAATTTGATATTATAATTTTAAGCTAGACAATGATAAAAATGCCTCATGTGCTTTATGGTTTCTTAGAACAGCAAGAGCAAAAGATAGAGGAAACCTTTTGAAAAAATTTCATTCCCAATTAGGGAATGTAAGTGTAAGGACTGACATGATATGGAATAGTTCTTTGGCATTTGTCATTCCAAGTTTCTACCACTTTATCATCTACAGCAATTCCATCTCCAGGACAGGTCACGATTTAAAATTTCTGACGCCCAGACATAAACTGAAGCCAAGGTGCTGGTGAAGGTCATTGTGGCTAGATTTACTGCTTGCCTAGTATCACATCTCAAGAGACTCTTGCTCTTCACCCTTCATGCTTAATGGCTTTTGAAGGAGATATTAAATACCATAGCGGAGTTCACGAATTCGTGGATTCACAAATGTCTTAAGATATTTGTCAGTGTCAAGGATCTTTTGTATCTGTAATCTGTCTGGACATTTCTTATGCAAATGTGGGACTGAATATAAAGAGCTGTCTTCTAGCTACAACTGGCTAGTGTTCCCTGCTTTCCATTAACACAATCATAGGAAAGGATGGTTAGCCTAGATAAAGCATCAGACTCCAGCTGATATTCAAGTCTACAGAAAGTTCCTTTATTATATATATATAAAAGTCTCACTAAAAGATTTCATAAACTGCTCAATTCCTTAAAAAGTCATTTTTTAAGTGTCAAACATAATAGATACACATACTTTGGTCTCTAACACCCCAATGTGCTTAACTGCACAATTCCTCCATATGATGAATAAACAAATTCCTATTTATTCATATTGACTTGGGAAATGTTCTAATAATTGTATCACAAGTCAAAAGCAAGTAAGAGAGTTATGCATAGAAAAGAGTAAAATTCATTATCACATACTCATCAGTTTGCCTCTTAGCACATTTTTTTCTCTAGACTCAATTTCAATTCCCTATTATCCCAATATACTGCCTTGAGGAAGAATCTGCTTTTCTTAAAATTCAAGACTAAAAGAAATTCACTATAGCTTAAAGTAGTACTTACAGAAGATTAAAATTAACCTCTTGATCCTTTATAATCTATAAAAATTTCCAAATACTATAGAATTATGTGAAAAAATAAATGCCCTAGTCTATTTACTAATTTATTGTTTAATTTGCTAACTTTCCAAATCTTAAACACAAACACAGAATAGATTCCTTATTTACTAGAGAATGTTAACATTTTGTCTCCATTCTTAATAATAATTTTCCTAATTCCACTATTAGACCACTATAGAAGTTAAATTATATTTCAATTTTGGCTTGGCCCTGAAAGTTCTGAAACTTAATTAGCTGAAGTTTAAAATGATTCTAACTACTAATCCTGGGATTCATCCTTCAAAAACTATTTCAAGTTATTAATTAAATCCTGTAAGAATTTCTTATTCTTTACTTATCTATCAGAATAGAAGTCTATTCCTATAGGTTTTACTATGCTTTTGTTTTCAAACATCCTTTGTTTAAATCTGAAATTATTGTTTTATAGTGTCAAGTGCTTCTGCATGATAAGGTACTGTTAGATTTATGTGAGAGAGTAATAAATCAACTAATGAAGATGCAAAATTCAGCAGAACTTAAAAACAGTAACAACAAGAACCCTACACTCTGTTGCCAACTTTCAGGAGGAAAGAATAAATTATAAAGGCAATAATTTATTAGAGATACAAAAATAGCTTTCACAGTATGGCCAAGTACAAAATCATCTGACCCTAAGTATTTTCACAAATCATCGTTATGTTAACTTCTTAAAAGGCCATATGATTCCAAGAGATTTAAATACATTCACATGCTATATTTACCATGTAAAGACAGTATAACACTATACTTTACAATGGTTTTAATGTTTTTTTTTTTTATTATTTGACTCTTCATTAACAATAAATCTCACTATGGCTATGCTATTTCCTACACTTTCTCATTAAGGGGCGCCTGGGTGGCTTAGTCAGTTAAGCGTCTGACTTCTGCTTAGGTCATGATCTCGCGGTTCGTGGGTTCGAGCCCCACGTCGGGCTCTGTGCTGACTGCCAGCTCAGAGCCTGGAGCCTGTTTCAGTCTGTGACTCCCTCTCTCTCTGACCCTCTCCCCTGCTCACACTGTCTCTCTCTCTCTCCTAGAAATAAATAAAACATAAAAAAAAAAAATTTTATTATAGCATGTTAATCGTAGTGTCTGGTTATTAGTTTTATTAGAGCATGACATTAAGACTTTAAACTATTTCTGATAAAGATCTAGTATCCAGAATATATAAACAACTCTTACAACTCAAAGACAAACCAATTTACAGTTATTTTTAATATTTTTAATTTCTCACACATTTCTCTGAATAAGATACATAAATGGCCAATAAGCACTTGAAAAGAGGCTCCTTATCATTAGGTAAATATAAATTTAAACCACAATCTAATACCACTTCACATCTACAAGGGTGGCTATAATCAAGGTGAGAGGTAATAACAAGTACTGAGAAAGAGGTGAAGAATTGGAAACCTCACACACTGAAATACTTACACATACAAAACATGGATGAACCTTGACAGCACTGTGTTACAGAGAAGCAGCCAGATACAAAGGTCACCTCCTGTATGGTTCCACTTACAAGAAATAACCAAAACACGCAAATCCATAAAGACATAGAGTGCATTAGTGGTTGGGCCAGAGGCTAGGGAGAGAGAATAGGGCTCTTTTGAGGGTATAAAAATGTTCTGAAATTAGACAGTGTTGTTGATGGTTATAAAACTCTATCAGTATATAAAGACCACCGAATTACACACTTAAGGAAAGATGACTTGCATACTGAAAATGACAAAGCACTGTTAAAAGAAATTAAGAACACCTGAATAAACTGAAAAATGTCCTGTGCTTATGGACCGGAAAACTTAATATTGTTAAGATGACAATAATCCCCAAATTAATTCACAGATTCAATATAATCTCTATCAAAATTGGTTTCTAATGTTTATTTTTAAGAGAACACAAGTGGGGAAAGGGCCGAAGCAGGCTCTACACTGTCAGCTCAGAACCTGATGCAGGGCTCAAACTCACAAACTATGAGATCATGACCTGAGCTGAAATCAAGAGGCGGGCGCTTGGGGCACCTGAGTGGCCACTCAGTCAGTTGATGGTCTGACTTCAGCTCAGGTCATGATCTCGAGGTTCAAGAGTTTGAGCCCCCTGACAGGCTCTGTGCTGATACAGCACAAGTAACAATAGGAAAAAAGATAAATTGCACTTCATCAAAATTTCAAAATTTCTGTGCTTCAAAGGATACTATCAAGCAAGTATAAGGCTAATCCACAGAAAGGGAGAGAATATTTTCAAATCATGTATCTGATAAGAGCCTCATATCCAAATTTATATAAAAAACAATAAAAAGACAAATAACTCAGTTTTTAAAATGGCCAAAGGATCTTGACAGATATTTCCATAAAGAAGAGCTACAAACTGCTAACAAGCACATGGAAAGATGTTCAACATCACCAGTAACCGGAAATGTATATTGAAACCATAATGAGAAACCACTAGGATGGCTATAATTACAAAAACAAGTGTTGATGAGGATGTGGAGAAATTGAAATTCTTGGGGCACCTGGGTGGCTCAGCTGCTTAAGTGTCTATTTCAGCTCAGGTCATGATCTCTAGTTCAGATTCATACCCCCGTATCGGGCACTGTGCTTACAGCCAGAGCCTGGAGCCTGCTTCAGATTCTGTGTCTCCCTTTCTCTTTGCCCCTCTCCTGCTAGCACTGTCTGTCTGTCTGTCTGTCTCTCTCAAAAATAAACAGACATTAAAGAACATTAAAAAAAAAAGAAACTAGAAATTCTTATAGCTGGTGAGAACATAAAATAGCACAGCTGCTTTTGAAATAGTCTGGCAGTTCCTCAAATGTAAGCACAGAGTCACTACCACCAATTCCACTCCTGATTATACACCCAAGAAAACTGCAAACAGATTACAACAAAAAAGTGTGTACACAAATATTCAGAGCAGTATTATTCACAATAGCCAAAAATGGAAACAATCTAATTCAATCCACTGATAAATGGATAGCAAAAAGTGATCAACTGACACCATGAAATATTCATCATAAGAAGAAATGAAGTATTAATACATGCTACAGCATGGATGAACTCTGAAGACGTGATAAGCCAGAAAAGGCGACATATTGTATGATTCCATTTCTATGAAATGTCAAAAAGAGGCAAATCCTTAGAGACAAAATGCAGATTAGTTGCCAGGAGCTATAGAGAAAGGGAAAGAGGAGTGACCCGATCATGGGCATGGGGTTTCTATTTGAAGGGATGAAAATGTTGTGGAATTAGACAGTGGTGATGGCTGTACAACTCTGTGGATATGCTAAAAATTACTGCATTGTATACTTATAAAAGGATGAGTTTTATCATGTGAATTATATCCCAATTTCTAAAATATATACATTTTGAACATTAGCTACATGGTGGTTTCAGTTACTTAAAGAGATACCACATTTCTTTTCCGTAGTCTATCCTACATAATCCTTTTCTATGAAGAAATATACCGGCATAATTACTGTGCCAGAGTAGTAAGAGGAAAGCATTAATACAACTAAAACCAATTTCAGAGTAAATTATTAAAAGTCACTTTTAAGAATGCCCATCTTCCACTAATCTTACCAATTTTCAAATCAGCAGCCAGACTTTCCTTGGTGAGATTCAACAGTTCTCTTCCATCAATGTTATTCATTTTGAAAATACCAACAAGGTCATTTAAACCTTGTGCACAAAGCCACACGGAGACATCATCCTCTGACCAGTCTTCAGGAAACTGCTTTGTCTCCTCTTCTGTGCTCCTTGCTTAAAAAAACAAAAACAAAAAAAACAACCAAAAAACCCACAAACAAAAAGGCAGTTAAAAAAAAAAAAGAAAAAAAAAGCAGTTAAAATAACAATGAAGGAAAGTACTGCCTTTATGAATATTCTCAGTGAGAATTAAAAAGTAAATAAAATTTCCTTAAATCTGTGTTTTACTATTTTAACATCCTTTTAAGAAATTTCAAAATATCAAATAAC
Source organism: Proteles cristata cristata (assembly GCA_017311185.1). Lineage (NCBI taxonomy): Eukaryota > Metazoa > Chordata > Mammalia > Carnivora > Hyaenidae > Proteles > Proteles cristata. Next base: position 720,351 of record JAESUZ010005346.1, read on the forward strand.
ACTTTGTATAGTTAAAATATTATTTCATGCTACATTAAATACTACTCCTTTGGAACTGTTCAGTCTAGAAAAACAAATTTTTTATTGTATAAAATTTGAATCAGCAAAAGTACTCTATTTGCTCTACTATCTGCACAACAGCACCACTATTTGGTTAAGTCTGACAGTGATAAAAGTAAAACACCTAAATTATGTGTCAATATTGCTTGATGAGGCCAAAAAATAAAACGAACAAAATAAAACTTTGCTTTCTATTTTGTTCTCAGGCTATATTTATCTGAAAAAACAGTATGCAGTACAGTTTACGAAACTGTGGGAGGTATGATATCCATGAAAAGTGCTCCCAGAAGGATTTACTAACAGCTTTAACATATATAAACTATGTGAAACACTGGCTTCTCTAAAATTATTTTAAAATTATATTAAATTTAGATATAGGGGCACCAGGGTGGCTCAGTTGGTTGAGCGGCCGACTTTAGTTCAGGTCACCATCTCATGGTTTGTGGGTTTGAGCCCCATGTCGGGCTCTGTGCTGACAGCTTAGAGCCTGGAGCCTGCCTCAGATTCTGTGTCTCCCTCTCTCTCTGCCCCTTCCCTGCTCATGTTGTGTCGTTCTCTCTCTCAAAAATAAATAAAAACATCAAAAAAATTTTAAATTCGGATAAACACTTCATAGTGAGAAAGAAACAAAGTGAATAATTTGTTAAAAATTATGTGACCTAAATTTTTTTTAATGTTTATTTTAATTTTGAGAGTGAAAGACAGTGTGTGAGCAAGGGAGGGATAGACAGAGAGAAGGAGACACAGAATCTGAAGCAGGCTTCAGGGTCTGAGCTGTCAGCACAGAGTCAAACTCAGACCTTGAACTTGTGAACTATGAGATCATGACTTAAGCTGAAGATGGATGCTGAACCGACTGAGCCACCGAGGTGGCTCAAGATTATGGGATTTTTAATTTAATGGTGAATGGGATTGAACTGAGTTAAATATGATGCCCTTACTAACCTTGGCAAGGTGTTTCCAGATCAAACTGCCAGATGTTCACTGTTTTGTCCATTGAACCAGTAGCAAGTAAAAGGATATTGGGTGCAAAGGCACAAGTTGTGACATACCTAGTTAATAAAAACAACTATTATATATCTTTAGACTAATTTTTTTTTATTATGTTAACACAAAATGAGATTAAGTTCAGACCTGGTATGCTGAGTCAATGTGTGAAGTACATTCTCAGTACTCTGAAAAACAAAAACAGCTTTATAATTACTCAGGCAGGAGTAAAGTTACTGATAAAGGCTCATTTGACATAAATAGTTTATACACTCTAAGCATTTTATTATAATTAGTCACTAATGTAAGTTGAAACCTTACCCAGTGAAAAGAGAACAGCCTCTATAACTAATATTTTTATCAAGTAGTTATTTCACTCTCAGTAATTAGCACTGTTGTCTGCTGACCACCTTCCTACAAATTTTTAATATAATAGATTCTGGGCTTCTGCTGATTGGTTTGAATTTACTAACAGTAACCTAAACATCTATTAAATGAAATGACCTCCTATTTTTGCTATGGCATTTGACTTGTACCCATTGCAGGAGAAGAGAAATTAGTCACTTAGATTTTGAGTACACTTAGCTGGCTGTCTAGCATCTAGATGTATTTATTAATTTTAAAAAGTGAAGTATAATTAACAGCGTTATATTAGTTTCAAGTGTATAATTAGCTATGTTTAACTGAGAGTCATATACATATTTTATGGAGAAAGTTTAGTGTTACAGCTATTTTTATGAATATAAAATCTTAAGAAAATTTGTTGAGAAACATTCAGGATCTACTTCACCTAGTTTGTATTCTTTCCCATCTCCTGCCAGGGCTCTCAGCAGTTTGAGCTCCCATGTGGAGGACTGGTTTAGATTCCTTGACTGACCCACTACACTTTGATGATTTACATTTCTGTATCATTTGGTAGCACAGCTGCAGCCTGAACTCAATCATTATATGTCTCCATTCAACACGCATTTCTCCTGAAGAATATTTTCATCAACCACATCTTCACTATATGTAAAATGTTCATTTTTCTTCATACTCATGCAACTTGGTCTTTATTCATATGGATCTACCAAAAACTGCCATTTTCCCAAGTGTGTTAAAACCTACTCTTCTTTCTATCAGTCTCTAAGCCCAGCCAGAACCCTACCAGTGGCAGGCCACTCAAAGCACACCTGTCCACAACCCTGGGGTAAATATTCATTCTTTGCTATTATGGAAACCTGGTATAAAAGTTTAAGAATAATCAATTTGAAGTCATTTTTTTGGATACAGGTGCCCTTTACATCTGTATGTTCTTTGATCAGATTAATCATCTATCTTAGACATCTATCCATCTTAAAATTATACTGCAATATTTAAGGACCTGTCCCAGAACCAATAACTTGCATAACTATCTTAACACTTTTGAGAATGTTTATTCTTAGGCACTCTAATCAGAAAAAAAAGTATTTATCTGTCTTACCTAACTAAACTTGAAGTTCAGTAGCTAAACATAATTTGCATATATGACACACATAAGATTTTGAAATACTTACAATATCATACACTATGACAGATTTATCCACTGATCTTTAAAAGAAAAGAAAATTATAGGTGAGAAGTTCCATAAAAACAAAGTAGTGCTTATTAATATTTTTTAGTCATTTAAATAACTTTTTTAGAAAAGGCTGAGATACTGATATACAAGCATTTAGAATGCAGGCTTTTTGTTCATATGTATGAACTCTTACTCAAAACACTACATGCCATATATAAAATTTTTCAGAAAATTATAAACTTTATTAAATACTAGCATATGCTATTTATACCATTTAGCCATAAACAGAGTAAGCATTTATGACATATATGTATATATGCTATTTATGATACACATGTATAAATAAGACACAATCCCTATCAAGTTAATAACTCAAAGGGAGAAACCATTACAAGGGAAAGCTATTTATAACTGACCCTCAAACAATGAAGGGTTTAGAGGCATTGATTCTTTTCCCCATGCAGCTGAAAATCTATGTATGAGAAAGACAAATACCATAGGATTTTACCCATATATGGAATTTAAGAAACAAAATAGATGAACATAGGGAAAAAGACAGAGAGAGAGAGACAGACAGACAAGGGGGAGGGAGGAGGAGGGAGAAGAAGCAAACCATAAAAGACAACTACGGAGAACAAACTGAGGATTGATGGAGAGAAGTGGGCAGGGGATGGGCTAAATAGGTGATGGGTATTAAGGACGGCACTTGTGATGAGTACTGGGTGTTATATGTAAGTGCTGAATCACTGAATTCTATACCTGAAACCAATATTATCATATATGTTAATTTCTAATTAGAATTTAAATTAAAAATTTTTTAAAATAAAAATATATGCAAATGTCTATCTATATGAATATATTCATGAATACATGCATGAATCACCAAAATATTCTTGTCAAAAGTGATGCTATAGGACAATTCAAATCTCACTAAAAAAAAAGATAATCCACGTACAACTTTTGACTCTTCAAAAACTTAACTACTACTAAGCCTCCTGTTGACTGGAAGCCTTACCAACAACAAAGGGTTGATTAACACATATTGTGTATGTATATGTATTCTATACTGTATTCTTACAGTAAAGCTAGAGAAAATAAAATGTTAAGAAAATCTTAAGAGAAAATACTGTACCATACCCCCAAAAAATCTGCATATAAGTAAAGCCATGCAGTTCAAACACATGTTGTTCCAGGATAAACTATACTTGTTACTCGGCTTTTGTTTCAGACATCATTGTTCTTTATCACTAATATGGCCATGACTTAATTACTAATCTCTCTCCACACACACACACACACGCACACACACACGTACGTCTTGTGACTCGTTTCTGAAAACTAATTCTAAACTTGGTATGAACTCTGCAAGGTTTCTTTTAATAGTGTAGAATTAAAAACAGCCATCTGGGATTATTCTGCTGGTAAAAATAACCAAACAAAGAAAAATGCAAATATTATAACAAAGTACACAATTAACAATAGATAAATGTGTTTCTGCATAGTTTTTTTCCCTCTTTAAAAAGTCTTTATGCCACCATGAAATATGCTACCAGGTAGGATAATACAACAATACAAGTGTTACTAATGTCTGTACAACTTTAATATTATTTGTACTTATTATTATTAAAAGATAGTGGATAAGAGGCCACAGGAGTCATACCTACTGGAGGGCTTAAAATTCCTTGTTTAGTGCAGTTATCCAGGGTAGAGGATGGATTTTGACGGCAGAATCTTTGTTACAAGTTCAAAATAGGAATTAACACTTTAAATATTCAAATATAAAATAAAATACAAGAAAGTGGAAAGCATGTGAATATATTCTGGTTATCAAAAACAGTTACAGAATTAAATGTTAAGTTCCAGCCAAAAAACAGTGAAAATATTAGAAGCTAACACTATTTGAGTACATATATGCTAAACATAATTTGTGGATACTCTTAGTCCTAAATTCCTCAAGGTACAAGGTATGATGATCAGAATATATAAAATTAGGGAAAACTCTTACTTCTGAGCATCCTAAAAAAGAAAACTAAAAGGAAATTCCACCTTCTTAGACTACACATAGTGCAATTAAAACAGACTCATCCTAATACTATAGCACTTGAAAAGCTGGATCATCATTAGTAATCTTTATGAGCATCATATATTGGGAAGACAGAAATAAGGACATCAAGCAAGAGTCCACGTATGAGTAGCATGAAGTAAGGCCGAAATGGAGACTAGAACAAATATACAAAGCACCCAAGAAATTTAAACAATCCTGTAATCAACAGATAGCCAGCCATGAAGACACTTGCTATTGAGGTTAAAAAAAAAAAGAATCTGAGAAGCAAAAAGCCAAACGTGAAGATCTCCTAAGAGTCTAATGAATCCAAACAAGAAGAATGCAAATTATGAATGAAGATCTGTGAGCTTAGGAAAACAAAAAAGATTGTCAACTCATCTCCTATAGCCTCTAATTTGACTAATGGGATTCAAAGAAAGATACAATAGGATTTGATAGCTGATTAGATTTGGTGGAAGGAAATTAGGATTAAGAAAAAATAATAGTTTCTAATATTTGAGATTTGAGTTGGAAAGGCCAGGAGAATAAGAACCATTGTAAACATACACAAAATAAAATACTTTGAAATCAGTCAGGCAATATGAAACCTCAAAATATTCCCTAAATTGAACCTAAACCAGCACCTTACAAGAAGTCCAATTGCCTGGTACTCCTGGTTATACATTTCCTGCCTGCTTTATGTAACTCTTTTCCCAACTTTTCGTAACCATATTTCACCACAATCTGCCCCATCACTTTAACTCCACACTTCCCTATAAAGGAGGTATTAGTATTCAAGCCTTTTGATACTGCATTCCTTCAGTTTTGTGGCACTCTAAAACCTCAACCTTGCTCACTCCAGACTACAAGACAAACATGTCCATTACATGTAGGTGGTTACTGGGTGAGAGCAACAATGCACATAGTTATGTGTTTGATATGGGGGAGCATATAATCATAGACTTCTGGAACATCAGTGATATTACAGTGAAGTTGTACAACCACCCATATCAGAAATCACCAAAGCATTTTAATCTAAACTAGCTTTATACAATGGCCAAAAAAAAAAAAAAGACCAACCTAATCAAATGAAGTTACCAATGTTTCTTTAGGTCAAGGTGTTCCTAAGGTTTAAAGATTTATATTACACTAAAGCAAGCATTTTTATTTTAAATGTATTTATCTATGGGGGTCTGGTGGCTCAGTTAGTTAAGCATCTGACTCTTGATTTTGGCTCAGATCATGATCTCTGGGTCATGAAATCAAGTCCCTTGTTGGACTCTGTGCTGAACACGGAGCCCACTCAGGATTCTCTCTGCCCCTCCCCCAACTGTGCTCTGTCAAAAAAAAAAGGGGGGGTATTTATCTATATTTCTTCTCATTCAGAAAGTATTTGCAGCCTCTTACAAAGATGTAGCAAAAAGAAGGTAAAAAATATGTAAAGCACCTGGAGAGGAAGAGAATACAAAGATAAGGCGGGGAAGAGACATAAAGATTAAGATTAGTGTTCACAATATACGTCATAAAATCCAGTCTACCTTGCCAAAGGAGGGCTGCAAGTTGGGTTCTGAGTTTCTTCAGCAATTAAAAAAAATGTAGAAACACAAACTCAAAGTTTGGAAAAGAGACATCAATTCTTCAGACTAAGACCTGAAAGAACTATTTTCTTATAGAGAGGTTACTATGACACAAAGTCCTCAACAACTCGTTCAAAGAAACACAGTTTATTTCAAACAGCTGTTTTCTAATGCCCCTCAGTATAGGCCAATGGTGGAAACTTAGAGCAGAAATCAGAAAATGAGGAAGTAAAATGTTATGTTTTGTAACTGTCCAATGTTCTGGATTACATAAGAAAATAATATATATAATGTTTAATGAACATGTATAAACAATTATTATGCCCCCAAGATAAATAATGCTTTGCCGGCATTTTTTTTTTAAGTTTTATTTTGAGAGAGAGAAAGCACACAAGCAGAGGAGGGGCAGAAAGAGAATCCCAAGCAGGCTCCACATATCAGTGCAGAGCCCAACATGTGGCTTGATCTCATGAACCAGGAGATCATGATGTGAGCAGAAACTAAAGAGTCAGATATTCAACTGAATGAGCCACTCAGGCATCCCTGGCATTTTCTTATTTAAGCTTCATAACAAACTTATGAGGAAAGTGTTATTTTCTCTAGCTTATAATTCAGAGAAGTGAAGTTGAGATAAGATATGGAATTAAAATTTGTTCAAGGTTGCACAGCTAGTAAATGGCAGGGCTGGGATGAAAACCAGTTCTATGTGATCCCCAAACTCAACTTTTTGGATTTTATTTCCTAGAACATCATCCCCCTTGAATGTATTAACATTAAAACTGATTCATAATGGGGATGTATCCTGATGGTTTTAGCCTAAAAACACATAAGGCAGATGGCATGGCCATTCATATTTCATTAAAGCTTTCACAAGACATCTAATTTCAAGCAATGCAATATCTAATTTTATTTTTATCTATTTATCTAATGATAAATCACCATCATGTACTTTTAGGCTACTAAATGTACTGACCTGTTCTATAGGATTATAAACAATGTCGTAAAGAGAATACAGGGGAAAAAGATGATCTGTTTTGGAAGAGTGATCCGAAGCCTTACACTAGTCATTACTGAGCAAGAGAAGGTTGTTTGTTAAAGCCACACCAAATTCATGACAATAAAACTCTATCCTTTACATTTACAAAATAGATAAAATATAAACAAACATCTTGTTGGGATGAGAGGGCACACTTCCTAGTCTTTCTGGAATAAGGCTCCTGACCTCTCTTGTCCCTCTCCTGCTTAGCAAAAAAGAATGACAGATGGCTGGAAAGTTTGGGGGAAGATACTGGGCCATTCAGCTCCAACCTTCTAGATTTTCTCTTTTATCTCATCTGCCCCTGCAGGGGAAGTCTGCAGTGGGGCTACCCAAGAGCAGGTGAGCAAGTCAGCTGCAAATCCATAGGAATGTCATCCAGTCTGTCCTGCAGTTCTCGGTCACTGGTTTCTGACTCAAAAAGAAAAGAGAGGTACCCGGGTGGCTCAGTCAGTCAAGAATCCGACTTCGGCTTAGGTCATGATCTCGTGGTGTGTGAGTTCAAGCCCCGTGTTGGGCTCTGTGCTGACAGCTCAGAGCCTGGAGCCTCCTTCAGATTCTGTGTCTCCCACTCTCTCTGCCCCTCCCACACTTATGCACGCACGCGCTCTCTCTCTCAATAAATAAAATCATTTAAAAATTAAAAACTTAAAAATTTAAAAAGAAGAAAAAAGTGAGCACCTGAGTAGCTCAGTAGGTTAAGCATCCAACTTTGGTTCAGTTCATAATCTCCTAGTTCATGAGTTTAAGCCCTGCATTGGGTGCTCTGCTTTCAGTGCAGAGCCTGCTTGGAATTTTCTCTCTCCCTCCCCCTGCGTCCGCCCCTCCCCCACTCATGCTCTTTCTTTCTCAAAAGTAAACATTTTAAACATTTTTAAAAAGAAGAAAAGAGGGATTTACCTATTGAACTCTAACAACAATGGGCATTTTTCTAAGTTTATTTTTTTTATAGTTTATTTATTTTTGAGACAGAGAGAGACAGAGCACAAACCGGGGTGGGGCAGAGAGAGAGAGCAAGACACAGAACTGGAAGAAGGCTGCAGGATCCAAGCTGTCAGCACAGAGCCCGATGCAGGGCTGGAATCCATGAACTGTGAGATCATGACCTGAGCCGAAGTTGGACACGTAACTGGCTGAGGCACCCAGGTGCCCCAATGCTGGGCATTTTAAGACTGGTTTCCAAGGAATCCTACCTATTAGAACTGAGAATTTAGGGAAAGAGGCAGCCCTATTTGAATTAGGAAGACTGATCTTTCCTGCCTGAACAGAAGCTAATATGTATATAATGCTTATTTTACCTGGTTGATCAAGAGAAGTAGGGTAGAACAAAAGATAAAATCTGCCAAGGGGCTAGAGGAAAATTATTAGAAGAGAGATGGAGAGAAAAATGGAAGGAATAAATTCCTACATATTTTGCTTCATCATGTGTGATGCCATCATAGCTCTGAGAGCTAATGGAATATATGAAACAGACATGAGAACCCATGTATCTTCTGCTAGCCCAGATTTTGAAGAGATTTTTAAAAATGTAAAACGATGCCACTCTTTATTTTTCCTAAGGAAAAAATGTTCACATGCAATGAGTTTATATTTTTAATGAATTAAAAATATTTTAGAATTTTCTCAATTCTATTTTTGGTAAATAGTGAGATATATATATATATAGATAGATAGATATAGATATAGACATACACACACACACACTCACATATATTTATCTATACGCGTGCGCCCACACACGCGCACACACACACACACCACCCATATAAGCAAAAGTTCTTTGAGGTTCTCAGTAACTTTTAAGAATGTCAAAGAATCCTAAGACCAAAAAGTACAAGAACCATTGACCTAAATCATGGTTTAATTTCTTTATTTCACCTTTAACACCCATCTCCTATAGCTAGGAGATGCATATTAGAATTGCTTTCAAAGTTTCAATCGTTTTCTATATCTATACAAAGTTATAACAACATCTTAGGCCTCTTTCATCTCTACAATCTATTTTTCCAGTCTCAATTCCCCTTACTCCTCTTTACATTTATTTTTTATCATACTTTTTTTAAAGATTTTATTTTTAAAGAGAGAGAGTACAAGCTGGGGAGAGGCTGAAGGACAGAAAGAGAGAGAATCTTAAGCAGGCTCCACACTCAGCACAGAGCCCGACAAGGGCTAGATCCCACAGCCCTGGGATCATGACCTAAGCCAAAATCAAGAGTTAGACACTTAACCAACTGAGCCACTCAGGCATCTCTACATTTATCATACCTTTTAATCTACTCAAGAATTTCCTGCCTCTTGGAATGCCCTGTTTCCCAATCCTCCCATATCTGCATAAATTCCATAATGACTTTTACATAGTCACCCCATATCTATTTCCTATTCAACTTCCTTAGCATACCTGACCTATAATCCCATTCTGTTGTCAATTCATTTTTCCTATGTAGCCACTTGTATTGAAATATCTTTTATCCTAACTCATGTTTTCCTACTCTCTCTTTAGCATATCCATTCCATCTTACCAATGATTCTCAGTTGCAGATGGAATCTTATCATCGACCAATTAACTTGTTTTTTATCTACTCATGAAATATGATTAAAACATATGTCCCAATTCTCCTAAAAGACTAAATGTTTATCTTTCACCATCCTTTACATTTCCAAACAATTCACTTGCCTGTATATTTATCCAAATGAACTAACAATATACAGAAAAATATCTGAATGGGACCTAGAGCAATACCATATGCCGAAAAGTATTTAACAACATAAAATTCCATTTATCCAGAATGACTTAAAAGGCATAATTTAGTTAACATAAAATGTTAATTATATTTGATATACACATAAGGAATTATGCTATAAAATATCATTTTATAACACAAATAGTAACACAAAAACTATATTGAATACCACTTAACACTTCATTCATGATTCAGAAAGCAAAGAAAGGCATGTTAGATCTTGCAGTATTATTAGGTTATTGCTATGAGTATCAAGAAGGAGAGTTAAAACATCTTCAAGGGCACACTGTTATATACTTTCTTTTATATGCCCTATTGCAACTGGCAGAGACCGGGGTATGTAAAAGAGTCATAAATACTTGAATTTCATACCATCATTTTGTCAATTGACCTCTCAAAAGTGAAATGCACAATATATCCCCCCAAATAATAGAAGAAAATCCAACTTTATCTGTTTAACGTTTCCAATGATTTCAATGCTAGGTCAAAGGAGAATTATTATAAATGCTCTCTTTACGAACTATTTTCATCTTTTGAGATGAAAGAGTCACATCTAAAATAATAGCAATGTAACTAGTTATTTGGCTTATTATTTGGGAAGGATTGGAGTATATGGGAAAAGAACTATCAGGTTCAGTTCAGAATATTTTAAGTGAATGACAGGAGCTTAAATATCTTGGCTGGAGCAAAAGCTGCCGTGAAGAGCCATGAATGTACATTTCAGCTCTATGGCTTGTGAAATCAGACAGGCAAGTTTGAGAAAATCCAATGGCAGCAAGGAGAAAATATACCAAAGTACACATATAGGAGAATATAGAGTAACAGAATCATACCACTGTGTACCAAACGAACTGCTTTACAGAACAAAGTTTTGGAAAATAAAAGTCAAGATTAAAATTTTCAACAGAGAACTAGAAATCATAAAAAGTGACATACTGGACCTGATAAAATAGCCAAACAGAAATTCCAAGATTAAAAGTAAAATAACCAAAATTAAGGATTCATCAGTGGACCAGTTTAATATAACATATCAGATAAAGCCTTATAAGGAGAGCATCAGCAAAGGAGAAACCATTCAGAATAAAGCACAAAAAATAAGATAATGAAAAATACAGAAAAAAGAACAAAAGATATAAATAAAGAAGGTATATTTCACAGTTAGGGTCCCAGATTTAACGGAGAGAAAGGGCAGAGGCAGTATCTGAAGAGATAATGAATAAGAATTTCCCCTTAACTGATGAATTATTATTCTACATAGTTAACAAGCTCAGTGAATTCCAAAACAAAATAAATAAAAAGAAATCCAAATCTAGATAAAAAGTAAATGCAAAAAAAACAGAGAGAACATTTTGTGAGCAGCCAGTGAAAAAAATACAAATTAAACTAAAAGAAGCATTAGAATTAGAATCAGATTTCTCTATTGCAATACACAAAAATAGTAACAGTCCTTACTAAACTGTGTTTATTCCAACAAAGCAAAGTTGGTTTAACATTTGAAAAGTCAATACAATTTACCACCTAAAAGAATAAAAGAAGAATCATATGATTATTTCAAAATAATCATGTAAAATCATAGTACCTCTTCATGATTAAAAAAAAAAGAAACCTATAAGCCAGAAGGAACAGAAGAGCTAATAAAGTTTATCTCTACAAAACCCATATGATCAACCTTAATAATGAAAGCTTTCTTTTTGCAAAAAGGAATCAAAGGATGGCTATTATCATTGTTTCCATTATCTTGGTAGTGTCAGCCAGTTCAGTAAGACATAGAGGATATCAAGGTACAATGGTCAGAAAGGAAAAAACAAAAATCATCATTATTAACATGATATGATTGATTTTTGTTATCAAAAATACAAAATTTAAGATCCTTACAGGTAAATCCATGGTTTTCCCGGATTTACTTTCCTAGATTTGCGATCTCTTTTATAACAGCAATAAAAAAAATTAAATGCCTAGAAATAAATCTAATAAAAAGATGAGGAAGGCTTCTATATAGATGACAATTATTGAAAGGAATTATTGAAAGGAATCAAAACAAAAATAAATGGAGAAATATGCCACATTCATGGATTAGAAGACTCAATATCATAAAGAGGTCAATTATTTCCACTTTTATCAGACTCATTACAACCCCAGTCAAAATCCAAACAGGCCTGTTATACAGAGAGTAAGTGGAGGCAATCTGACAAGATAACTCTAAACTTTATATGGAAGTGTCAAAATTCATGAATAGCTAAAATATAAAACCTTGGAAAGACAGAATCGTTTTAGAGCAGGGAATAAACAGAAAAATAATAAGTTTATTATTTATAATAACAAATGCAGGCTGAGAACCAGATCCACACATACACACGGTCAGTGACTTCTACGGTTCAAGGTAGCAGAACAACATGGAGAAAAGACATTTTCATTGTACAGTACTTGGACAACTGGCTATTTATATAGAAAGAAATAAGACTGGGTTATATTGTACATGATGCACACAAATCAAATTTGAGAAAAGAAAAACAATGAAGGTTTTAGAAGATAATATGGGAAAATATCTTCATGACTCAACATAAACTGACTACACTAAAATTATAAACTGTGAAAAGGCAAATCCACAGAAGGGAAAAGATATTTGCAACACACAGAACCAATAAATGGCTCATATACTGAAATATAGAGAGAGTATATATATACAAAATATATATAATATTTATTATATATATAAAATCTCAACAAAAGAAAAATAAGCAAGAAACATGAACAGCCACTTCATAAAAGAGGAAATACATATGGCCAATAAACTTCTGAAAAGATTCTAACCTCATCGTTCTAGACAAATGCAAAAAACACAGTAAGTTAACACTTCACATCCTTAAGAATGGCTAAACTTAAAAAGACAAACAACACCAAATATCATGTATAGGCTAAGATGTAAAATGACATTGTTATAGGGGTATTCGGCTACTTGGAAAACAATTTGATGTTATATACCAAAGTTGAAAATACAACTATTCTATGGCTCGTAAATTCTATTCCTATGTATTTATCATACAAAAAAATATAAACATGTACACTAGAAGATACAAATAGATTCACCGAATTATTATTGTAATACTCCCAAACTGAAAATAATCCATATATTCCATCAACATTAAACTGGATATATTATAGTATACACAATCAATGGAATATTACATAGCAATGAAAATCAACAAACCACAGTTGTGTTAATATGAATGAATGTCATAATATCACATTGACTAAGAGAAGCCAAACACAAAATAATATACATTGTATGATTTCTTTTAAATCAGTTTAAAACAGAAAGCAATACTGTATATGACCTAAGGTGCTATTACCCTATAGGGGTACCTGGAAGAGGAGGACTTCTGGAGTAGAAGCAGTAATGTTCTATTTCGTGACCTGAGTAGTGGTTACACAGGTCTGTATCACTTTATTAAGCTGTCCTCTTATGTTTTACGTACTTTTATGTATGTCTGTTCTATTTCACATGAAAATGGTTTAAGGAAATTACTAAAAAGCTTACCCCGAGACTAGCATCTGCCCATTATGAGAAAAAGCACAAGCCAGAACAGGAGCACAGTGCCCACTCAGTGTACTTTTATATTTTAATTCAAAACCTGCAAATAACAAGGTGAAAAAAATTAGCAAGCTGACTGTGCTTAGAACTTATTTTTACGTCAAAACTATTTCACTTATTTATTTTAATAAATAATCTTTAAGTGCCTAAACAATACAAAAATGAAAAAAAATCCTCCTGCAACTCAGGTACTGAAGTGCAGTACTGAAGTGCAGGTACTGAACGCATAAAGTAAATGGTGCACTCGGCAAAGATGAAGAGGATTGTAATGATCAAATGCTTTTTAAGTGTAAAATGTTAGGGGCGCCTGGGTGGCTTAGTCGGTTAAGCGTTCGACTTTCGCTTAGGTCTCGCGGTTCGTGGGTCCGAGCCCCGCGTCGGGCTCTGTGCTGTCAGCTCAGAGCCTGGAGCCTGTTTCAGTCTGTGACTCCCTCTCTCTCTGACCCTCCCCGGCTCACGCTCTCTCTCTCTCTCCTAGAAATAAATAAAACATTTAAAAAAAAAAGTAAAATGTTAAACTCTATAAAATCCATAAAAATATAAAATTTTAAATTAATATAAAGTTTTAAACTATAGTATAAGACAATCTTGGTATCTAATTAAAAAAAAAATATATATATATATATATGGTGTTCTTGGCTGGCTCAGTCAGTGGAGAATGCAACTCTTGATCTTGGGGTCATGAGTTTGAGCCCTATGCTGGGCATGGAACCTACTTAAAGAATATATATATTAAAAAAAATACACATAAACACACATACATATACACACACAAACACACAAACACACACAAACACACACACCAATTTCCCAAATGCCTAAAAAGGAATCAAATTGCTCAAATGCCTAAAGATCAGTTTTTAAAACATGATATTAAGAAAATATTTTCATTCCTTAAATAAAAATAATCCATGATAATTTGTCCATCTTATAATTCCAATATATAATACTCCTACAAATCATAGGAACAGTAAAATCCTTTTAATACCTTCTATAATTACTGAAATGAAATAACAACTATTTTAAAGGTAAATCGAGGGAATTCAATACATTTTAGTGACAAGCTATAAAATTATTATTAAAAATTTGACTAAGGAATTAAGGAAATGAGCAAAATCTGTTAATTTTTCTCAGACCTAATGAAAACTTTTTTGAAGTGTTAATGGCTCTTATGAAAACAGCATTTAATTAAACAAAAAGTCATTAGAGAAGGTAAAAGTTTCAACAAATAGAAAAAAAATAAATTTACTATTATTACTAAATTACATTGTTTATTTCTATTAAAAATAGAAAGAAACGTGTATTTTTCATCAGGGAGAGAAAATGTGGCTATTGAAGTCACTGTAGAACACAGATCATGAACCCGCCCAAACACAGCGAAAATGTTAACAAGTTGAAAACCAAATGAAGACCAATAAAACTTGCAATAGAACCATAGGTTATATTCTCAAGGATAAAATCTCTAAGTCTATCTACATATCCCCACAAATAAGCAATTAAAACAATCAGATGCAAATGATGATAAAGACTTTATTTTTTTAATATTTTTTAAAATGTTTATTTATTTCTGAGAAACAAAAGGAGACAGAGCACAAGCAGGGGAGGGGCAGAGAGAGGGAGAACAGAATCTGAAGCAGGCTCCAGGTTCTAAGCTGTCAGCACAGAGCCTAATGCAGGGCTCAAACTCCTGAACGGTGAGATCATGACCTGAGCTGAAGTCAGACACTTAACTGACTGAGGCACCCAGGAGCCCCAATAAAGACTTTATAAAAAGGCTTTAACTATGCATGTTTATAAACTGTTAAGTATGTTTTTCAAAGAAAGTCAGTGTAAAAACACATTTTCCAGACAATGCATGAAAAGCTTTACTTTGGAACAATTATTAAAGACATATTCATAACCTCCAATATAGCACTATATTCATGGATTCTCTTAAAAATTTTAGTTTGGCAGGAGCAAAATGATAGGACAGCAGCAAAGTAAAGGGACACCAATCCTCACTAGCCTGTCATTGAACACATTAAAAGAAGTACTAAATATAACCTAATAGGCAATAAATTAACTAAATTTCCACAAAAAGAAATGTATTTATTCCCTGACAATGGTCTCTTCTCTATACACTAGTATAATAACAAAGATTCTCTCCTCGATCGAAACACTAGCAAACCTCTTCTGAGCCCTCTTCTCAACTAAGGCCTTGACTTTGGCCTATTACAGACTTATACTAAAGTAGTTTCTGACAGCTCACATCTGCACGCCTAGGATGACCCTAGACCGCTTAGAATACCTGCCTGAGAGAACTCAAGGTTGCCAATAGAATTTAGTGTTTGTTCCAGCCAACACCTGAAGATAGGGCCCCTGTAGCCTACTCTCTGTGGGAGGGTAGGAACCTAATTACCCTAAGTGCCAGTTATCAAACCTGGATGAGATTCACATGGCCTAGATCATTCCTGGTTTTTTGTAATTTTTATTTCCCTGACCCTACAGAGCCACACTTACTCCCTTCCTTATTCCCTCATTCTCCCTTCAAAATGCCCAGTCACCTCTGCATAAAGTTAAGTTGATTACAGTTCATGCTGGACTCTTCTCCCTACTGCAATAGTAGGTTAAAATCTATCCTTATCACTTTAGTGCCCAGCTTTATCTTTGACAATAATTATAAACAGCGAAATGCAGTTTGTAATTTCACTGAAACTTATTAAGTAACAAATAATAAAATATTTTTAGGCATCTGAAGCAAGATGGCTAAATGATCATATAATTTCAGAGTTCTCATTAAAATGACAGTGAAAGAATTAATAAAGATATAAAATCACATCAATGAAGAGAATAGAGAGTTTCAACAATCCAGAAATTCAAACCAATTTTGGAAAGTCAGAAAGCAAATTAACTGATGATGAGGTATAGAGTAACAGCCCAGAGTGCAAAAGGAGGGGCTAGGTCCAGGAAGAGAGCTAGTCTGCCCTAGAATACTCCCAAAAGACTTAGGACTATCAAAAGCTGAGGAAAAGGAATGTCATGACACAGACGTAGACCTGAAAAAAAAGTTGGTGAAAAGTCTGTTCATGAAACAGTGTCTACCTCTAATCCCTCCCTGATCCCATCCATAGCATGCTGAATGAAAGCCTGATACTTCTTTCTAGGCAAAATATTTCTAGGGAAAATAACAGCTTTCTGGGCAGCTCCATAGCAGCCCCAGGGCAATTCTCTAAGCCCCTAAGTCCTCAGAAAGGGCTAACGACCCACCTCCTTACCTGAAAGGGAAGCCAGCAACAAACCACTATGTGCATAGAGCTTCTAAATATCTTATTATTGTCTAATAATTGCATGTAAATGGAAAATGAGGATCACCAGACATTTGAAGAACGCAACCATATGAAAGAGAAAGATCAGAGTAAACCAAAAAAAAAAAAGGGCCCAAGAGCAAACAAAGCTAATCAGGAAACAGAAGGGAACAAAACAAAAAGCCTCTAATTGATGTCCTAAGAGGTTTGAGATGGTCTTG
Source organism: Proteles cristata cristata (assembly GCA_017311185.1). Taxonomy (NCBI): domain Eukaryota; kingdom Metazoa; phylum Chordata; class Mammalia; order Carnivora; family Hyaenidae; genus Proteles; species Proteles cristata. The sequence goes on from JAESUZ010005346.1 coordinate 737,430, forward strand.
CATTCATAAAATGAAAACACTAAGAGAAAGAAACAGAGGAAAAAGAGGAGCTAAGAGAAATTGAAAATATGATGGAATAAAAAATTCCATAGGGAATGAAATTAGGAGGTCCAACACTCTATTAATAAGAGTTATTAAAAAAGAGGACATGGGAAAGAAATTATTAAAGAAACAACTTAAGGGAATACTGTTTTCCAAAGCTGAACAATGTAAGTTTTTTGACTGAAGGGTCATGTGAAGGAATAGTCCAATACATAGAGGAAAGACCTCCCATGCACTATCAAAAAACAATCCCTACAGTGAATACATTTAAAATATGGTGGTACAACAACATTTATAGAAATTGTGAAAACCACAAAGAATTGCAAAAGGATAAAGCGCACAGAAGAAATCTGTGTGGTGATGGTGTTGAGGTCATAATCAGCAATGAGCGTCCAAGTTTTAAATCATGTATACATAATTACTGATTAAAATTTATTAAAGCATATCTTTATAATCACTTCTGTATATCTAGAGTTCCTTAAGTAAAAAGAATAATTCAAATAGAAATTCTATCTTGATCACAAATAATTTTAGAGAACGACTGGTTAATACATACCTAAGATATGGGTAAAAGAAACAACCCAAATTTTGATCTGGCAATCCTGACCACATGATGCCAATCGGAAAAACTGAAGGCCTTGCTCTCCATCTAAAAATGTAAATTTGTTAAAAATAAACACACAAGAATTGATAAAACATTTAAACCAAAAAAATTTTCAACTTCCTATATCGAGATGTTAATTCTATTCATTCACAATATTCACAAGAGATATTAACCTATACCATAGAATGAAATGTTGGTTAAAGAATTTATTTTAAACAAGGTACTTCAGAGGATTAGGAATCTTGCTCCTGAAGTTGCTACAACAAAATACCTTTTTTAATTTACCTTTCCCTAAAGTAACTCAAGGCTCCATGGGCTGATATTGAGCCACTAAACCTAGAGAATTCTCCTGCCCAATGTTAGAGTCTGTGAGGCTAGTAGTGATGGAAAAAATTAGGAAGAAAAGTTATAGTTATGAGTGTTAAATGTTTAATTATTTTCAACTTAACCTTTTTTTTTTTTAAAGGACATACCCATTTCTTAAAACCTTAGTCTATAATTCACATGGAACAATGAGATTTTTCTGCCATTTGATTTAATCAAGAAAAATGCTGGAATTACATAAATCCAAAATAACATTAATTCAGTTTATGTGATTTGGTGGAAATTATACAAATTGGGGAAAGCAATCAGTAAATTTTGGGTCATAAAAAATCCATTTGTTTTTAATGTTTACTGAGATAATTTCAGTGTATAATTATATACACAGTAGATAAGCTCCTAAATACCTGTGGGTAATGTGAATACTGAAATCAACTCAGTTTTATATAAGTTCCACCTAACATCACACATGCAGTCTCATCAAAAGAAGTTTTGGCACAGATACGCACTAAAATACAATTAAGTAGGTAACCACAGGTTCACCTTAAGTGATTTTTACCTGAAATTTAAAGGATATCTAAGAGTGAACCAGGTGAAGGGTCCACCTGTAAAACCCTTGGAAAAATCTTACAAACATTCAAGGAATGAAAGGAGGCCAATGTGGCAAGAGAATGCAAGAGGCCAAGCGTGCTTTGAGAGGCAGGGAAACAGAGTGTGCCAGGCTATGTGTTTTGGATCCGGCATTTTCTCTTACCTTAATCTTATTTTAATCATTCACTGATGGGTATGAAATAGGGGAGTGCCAAAATGATCCTGTCCACCTTCTGGACCTGGGCTGTGCAATAAGGGTAGTCACTAGCCACATGTGGCTACTGAACGCTTAAAATGTGGCTAGTATAAATTGAAATGTGACAATATACACACCAGATTTTAAAAACCTAGTGCCAAAAAGTAGTAATATATCTTATTTTATTATCAATTACTGAAACATTTAATTTATATTGAATATTTAAAATTAACATTACCTACTACTAAAAAATTTTAAATTTAGAAATGTAGCCTCCATTATATTGCTAGTAGGACAGTAACAAGGTTAGAAGTAACAAAGGCAGAAGTCCCATCTGAACACAGGGAATGAAGCAGAAGAAAGCTTACCAACTCCCTGCTATCTATTTAAAACCAAGAGTCTATCTATACTCAGGAGTGTGTATTTCTTCTAAAAGCTAATTGTGTTGGCAAACATGTCATAAATTTAGCTTTTGCTTCAAAAATTAAATTAGTAAACTTCTGAAAATGTAGCTTCTATTTCCAATTTTTTAATTTCACAATTCTATTTGAATATTAACATACTGTATTTTAAAAATTACAGCACAACCAATAGGGTCAAGTCCTCTAAATTACCATAGCCAAGGAATCCAGATCTGCTGTACAAAGATCAGTCATCCCCAAAAACCTGATTTTCCTCCATGTTCTTTGTGATTTCATTTTGATCAAGAGAAAGGAGAATCATTCCTTAAAAGGAATGAATTAAAAGGAATTCTCAATTTAGTAAAGGTGAAATGAAATGAAAGTGAATAAAAGAACTAAAAGTCATATACAAATTACCACTAGTAATAGTGTTTAGTGGTAATTTTCCACATAGGAACCACTAGTGCTTAAAAGAGTAAAATACTAACCAGAAACTGGCTGTGAAGAAAAATCACAGCAGGTAATTCCAAGATCATGTGCTTTTTCACTATGCAGACACCTCATTTTATCATCCCACACTGTTAAATCTCCACATGAGGAGCCAGTGACAAAGAGGTTTCCATTTGGAGAAAATGCACAGGCCACCAAGGAGCCATCCTTAACACTACCACACCTGAAATAAAAGCAAAAAATAAAAGGGGGAGATTTTCATTTCATTTCAGAGTATCTGTTACCTTATATTTTCTAAAAACAGCTTGATATAGTAAAAACAGGAAAACAGGCCATAACTAGAAAGGGCAATAGATGTCTGTAGAAATAAAATATTGTGTACTTAAAAAAAAGAGAATTTAAACATCATCTTAATGTATTTAAGCCTAAACTATACAGATCTAAACCAAAGTCCATGTATCTTCGTATTTTTCCAAATGGCAGGTCTGTTTAAAATCTACAAAATTTAACAAAAAAAAGCTCTGACAACCAGTGCTATCAACCATAGTCACATATTTTTATTTATTTATTTTTAAAATTTTTTTTTATGTTTTATTTATTTTTAGGAGAGAGAGAGAGACAGCGTGAGCAGGGGAGGGTCAGAGAGAGAGTCACAGGCTGAAACAGGCTCCAGGCTCTGAGCTGGCAGTCAGCACAGAGCCCGACGCGGGGCTCGAACCCACGAACTGTGAGATCATGACCTGAGCGAAAGTTGGATGCTTAACCGACTAAGCCACCCAGGCGCCCCAATAGTCACATATTTTTAAAAAGCCTATTTTGGGGCGCCTGGGTGGCTCAGTCAGTTAAGCGTCCAACTTCAGCTCAGGTCATGATCTCACGGTTTGTGGGTTCGAGCCCTGCGTCTGGCTCTGTGCTGACAGCGCAGAGCCTGGAGCCTGTCTTCAGATTCTGTGTCTCCCTATCTCTCTGACCCTCCCCTGCCATGCTGTCTCTATCTCTCTCTCAAAAATAAATAAAACATTAAAAAAAAAGCTTATTTTTACTGAAAAACATTGTTGGGGTCAAGAGTCCTTTCAACTTTTGTATTAAAAGAAGCAATAGTAAAACCTTTTATCTTATTTTCAAGTATGAATTCTTTATGAAAAGAAAATGTTGTGAACAAGTTAAAATTATCTTGGGAAGGTAAGGAAGCACTGTGCTGACAGTATTAATTATTCTCTCAATTTAGGGGGAATAAATGGTAAAAGCCCAACAATAAGCGCAGTGTCCCATCCAGCGCTTAAATCTACTGCAGTGTAGCATTTTACAGCATACATTAGGGAAGCAATGCTAGAGAGGCTGACATCATCATCTGATAAGTGAAAAGGAAAATTTCCTAGTTGACCAGTATATTTCATGCGTATAAAAATCTTAAAGACGTCATTCCTCCTGCGCATTCTCTTTAAACTGTTCATTAACGCCACTTCACCTTCTTCAATCAAAAGACCTAAATCTAATGTGTACTGAATGATGCTGGAGAGGGAAGGGAAGAGAAAGCACACTGAGCTATTTTACTTGGTTCTATTGAAAAGTTTATTGCCAATATTGAAATGTTGGCTCAGTTGGTTAAACGTCCGACTCTTGATTTTGGCTCTGTGCTGATAGCATGGAATCTGTTTGGTATTCTGTCTCTCTCTCTTTGCTCTTCCACTGCTAGTGCATGCATGCTCTCGCCGCTCTCTCTCAAAATAAATGTTTTTTTAAAAAAAAGAAAGAAAAACATGGTTGAAGGGTAAACTCTGTGTTATATATATTTCACTACAATATGCAGAAAAGTACATAGGTTTCGTGTTGGCAAGTTGCAACAGAACGTTACTAGTGTAAAGCAACTGATGTATTTTTATCTAAAAGGAGTTTTCAGTTTTGTTTTGTCTGTTTAGTTTTTTGTATATATATATTAACACAGCATTACACTAATTACAAGGATTGGTTTTTTTCCCCCCGGGGTTGACTATTCACCCCGCAAGAATCTTAGTCCGGAAAATATCTGTGTCTCTCAGGTGAGACTTACCTACCATTACTTTATTATTGAGAACACTTGAGTCCTGAGTGACAAAAATAAAGCCTAAAATTACTGAACCTTATTCAAAAGACCGTTTTCTTCATCTAGCTCTTAAAGTCAAATCCATAAAAGTCTAACAAGATTAACCCTTATTTTACAAGAGAAAGACTGGAAATACAAAACTCTCAGAGCCAAGCATCAAGAACCACATTAAACATCAGTTTTTATGACCTTTAGAAAACAATTCAAAATGTTTTTCCTTGTGATGTCTGAAAATTATCTGCTTCTTCAAGTCATCAAAATATTCTGCTTTCCATTTTAATTTTTTTGGTAGACTTGTTAATAGATTTTAAAACAGAAAGGATATAAATATTCATACCTATACAACTTGTACGACTGAGCATTCCACAAAACAACTGTTCCATCAGCTGCCCCAGATACCAAACAAGTGGAGTCTGGGGAAAACCGGCAAACCCTCACGGGGCTACCACTGGGCTGTTCCATCACTGCCAAAGTCTCTCCATTTTGAGTATTCCACAGGACAGTGGTACCGTCTGTTGAACAGGAAGCCAAAATATGTCCTGAAGGGGAGAAACAGCAGCAGTGGACAGCATAGGTGTGAAACTTCAATGGAGAGTGGGGCAGTTCAGTAAAGTCACTGAGGGAGTACAGGCGAATTGTTTTGTCCAAAGAGCAAGTAGCCAAGAGGGAAGAGGAGAATGCACAGCAGTTGACATCATCACCGTGATCAGCTAATGTGTGGATTAGTTTCACCATGGTTCTTATTTGAAGTAAAATATCCTGCAATTTTTAAATAAAGATTACTTCATCATCGGATTCAAATAAATGCAACTCAAGTCCACATAAAAGAGTCAAAATCAATTTAAGAATCTGCTCAGAGAAAACTCCTACATTCATATTTTTAAAGGGAAAACTATTATACCTGAGATAAAAATAACTGGGAGAGAAAATGCCAATAAGACTATAAACTCTAATGATCACAGTCACAACCGGCATACCAATAAAGTTCCATAACTCCTGAAAAAGAACTTTGTTGTATAATTTCAAACTGATTTGATACTGAACATCCAAAACCTTGAGTATGTATTTCACCTTTGAAGCCTTTCCCTTAACTAATTACTTCTCAAAGATGCCTCATTGCAAATCGGCAAAGCTTAACTCAAAAAGATTTTCCACTCTTAACAAACTGTCTTGACTGCTCCTCGCAGAGAAGTGAGGCAAGGCTAAAGCTCTGCCTTTAAGATGCATTAGCTGCACGGTTCACTCATAAAAACTAAAAAACAGTTTCATTCAAAATTTCAGTGGCAGTGTTGAAAGCTCTCATGTCATGGTCCACCATCTTGTTTGATAAAGAATAAAATGACATCAAACATTCGAGGTGAAGAACCAACTTAATAAGGAAACCAAGAGAAGGAAACCAAAGAGAAAGGGTAGCAAAAGGACTTACCCAGACAGCACTTAAGAACAAATTTACAAATTTAGAATGAAATCCAAACCCTTTGTCACTGCTTACAAACTGTTACATGATCTGGCTCTGGCCTACTTCTCATATCTCAAGTCCTGCCACTCCTCCTTTCCCTCATTTCCTTCCAGCCTCCCTGGTAAAATGGATTCAGTCTTAGCTCTTCAGAAAGTTGTTTTCCCATGCTGAAATTCTCTTTCCTTTGATTTTGGGGTCCTATTTCTTAATGTAAATTCCAAAGGAGTGGAGATCTTGTCCATCTCGCTCATCTCTGTATCCACAGCACACAAAACAGTGTTCAGGCACCTAACATGCTCAAATAAATATTTATTGCATATTTTTCTTTTTTTTTAATGTTTTATTTATTTCTAGGAGAGAGAGAGAGAGACAGCGTGAGCAGGGGGGGTCAGAGAGAGAGGGAGTCACAGACTGAAACAGGCTCCAGGCTCTGAGCTGGCAGTCAGCACAGAGCCCGACGCGCGGCTTGAACCCACAAACCGCGAGATCATGACCTAAGCGAAAGTCGGATGCTTAACCAACTGAGCCACCCAGGCGCCCCTATTGCATATTTTTCTAAATCCATTTGAGTTTTACCTTTAAATATTACATGTGAACACAATACAAAATTGTTACAAATCTTAAAGTAAAGCTCCCAATAGTAAAAAAATAAAAATAAATCCAGCAGTGGAAAAATAATGCAAAATTAAACAATAATCGGCCCTGAAGGGATAGGTGTACTCTTAGATTGTAATTCATGATCCCTTGTTGTAATTTTGTCTGCGGAATTCTTTACAAACAGATGGAGCATATCTTTACCAATATTTATCATAGCCCAAAATTTCAGCCTCTTTTTTCCAAACATAAACTTCAATAAACTCTAAAAAAACAAAAACAAAAACAAAAACAAAAAACAACAAATCGCGAAATGTCCCGGTAGATTGTCACCTGTACTAGCGCACTGAAAACAAGCAAGATCATGCGGTGTTTTCTGGAGAACTGCCAAATCCCAACTGTGCAGGTACACATAGGTAATCTTGCAAACAAACTTTGGCTTCCACACCTTTGCGGCACTCAGCTCCCTTTGCAGTTCCAGACCAAACAGCGATACAACCACTTGAATGAACAGCCTGTTTGGAAAAGCACTCTCAAGCCTACCGCTTCCGGCCTCCGGGTGTGGGCGTCTCCATTCAGGGCTCAGCTGTCTCGCCAGAGGTTCCATCCCTGGGCCGGCCGGGTGAACCCGCCAATGTCAACACACGCATCCCCATCTAATCCAAAGCAAACCGGGGATGTCCCAAAAGCTCCCCAATTAAAGCCCGCGACTTACTCCCCCTGCGCGTAGGGACCAAGAGTGTACCCTAATCTGCGAGCCTTCCAGGCCTCAGCTCACTGAGCCGCCCGGGAGCCGGCCGGCCGGCGGGGAGCCAGGCCTTCCGGGGCGCGAGGCGGCATCCGATTCGGCCCAGCTGTGGCTTCCACGCAAAGCCCGCAGGCCCCGCCCTGCTCCCCAACCCGGGTCCCACGGCCGCGCCCCGCTCCGGTACGAGTGCTGGCCGGCCCCTGTCGCGCGCTCGGAACCAGATTCCGAGGACCACAGGTTCAGACACCCCGAGAGGGGAGGCTTCGCCAGATGACCCCAGCCGTGCTCCCCCACCTGGTGCCGTGGCTGCTAAACCGGCCCACGGATGCGGCCACTTCCACCTGTAATACCCGAGGCTTGCAGGATCCGCCCTCAGGTGCCCTCGGAGGTGCGTGGATCACATGACGTGCAGGTGAGGCGGGCGGGGCTCGCAACCGCGGAAACCCTGAGAGAATAGAAACAGGCCCCGCCCCCCAGGGCCCGCCTCTCGCCGCGGCGCATGCGTGCCCTCCGGTCCTCCGCAGCAGACGTCCTTTAATTCTGGCTCCGGTTAAGGAGGAGTTTGGGGAGGAAACTTTCTTTGCAGTTTTTTTTTCCCCCCAAGTTGAGGAAACTGAAGTCTCAAGGCCTAGCGAGCGCCTAAAATATGGTTTTAAAGATAGCATTGTATCCACTGTCTGGTTATTGCAGTGCAGGGTTTTTGAAGCTCCTTCCTTCCGTAATTCTCCTGTTTTGTCTGTTCCCTGACCTCCGTGATTGCTCTTTTCTGTTGAGGCTAGCTCGGCCCTCAGCGGTCCAGGACATCGTCTTCGTGCTCAGGTTTCCTGTATTTCTTCAGGGCAGCCTGAGGTTCCTGCTGTTCACTTCACTTGTGGATATCCGGGTATCACCTGAAGCCAATGTGCATTTCCGCCGACCTTTTTGCGTCTTCTTGGTTCACGCGTGAACTGTGGTTTCGCGCGTAACTGACTACAAAGTCGTCCTGACAATCACTTTTGAGATTAAAAAGTTGAGCATTAAAAAACATTCCTAGCATGCTAACGTTTGTTAACTAAGCGCATATACAGGATAAGTACGAGACACTATAGGGCTCCCAGATGAAAATCAAAGATACAGAAAGATTTTACTTTTAAATTTTCTTCGTAAAGATTTTAAAACTAATATTTAAGGAATACAGTGAACTGTTGAAACTTTGAAAGCTACTAATAATTTTGGTACTTATTAGTAAGTATATATTGGCAAATTAACAACCTTTAAGAAAAAAGTAAATATAGTTAATAATTTTGCTATAGAACTTATTAAAGTAACATCAAAATACATAATTTCATGCCAGTGACAATGTGGGGACATTGATAAATACTACAATCCTAGAATTTAGATCAGTTTCAAACTAAGCAGAATATACAGGAAACCTTGTTTCAGAATACATGCTGCCTTTTGCAATGGTACTTCTCCAGTCCTCTATCAGCTTACACTGTTGCTATAGTACAGAGACTATCCTTCTTAAAAGGAAGATTAGTTTAGTATTGAATAGTTATGGGGCTGTTAGAACCAAACTGGAGCTTTTCTTCTGATAAGTCTTTGAAGTAATACTACCAAACATAGCTTTTAAGAGAGGTCTTTTGCTTTCTGTTGATCAGACTTTTTCGTTTTTAAATTAAAAGCATATGCAGTTTGCAGTTATGTGATGAGGGAAGTATTCTATAATACAGTCTACTCCTTTAAGAATTGTTTTATAACGGGGCGCCTGGGTGTTTTTTAACGGGCTTAGTCGGTTAAGCGCCCGACTTTCGCTTAGGTCATGATCTCACGGACTGTGGGTTCGAGCCCCGCGTCGGGCTCTGTGCTGACTGCCAGCTCAGAGCCTGGAGCCTGTTTCAGTCTGTGACTCCCTCTCTCTCTGACCCTCCCCTACTCACGCTGTCTCTCTCTCTCTCTCTCTCCTAGAAATAAGTAAAACATTAAAAAAAAAAAAAAGAATTGTTTTATAACATCAGCCATCAGGAGATAGCTTCTATTTTTAACCTATGCAACTTTACAGTTTAATGAGGGAACATTAAAAAAAAAAATGAGGAAACTGAAGTCATATATTTGACCTAGCACCTAAAATATTCTTTTTCAAAGATGAAATTGAGATCACTGGAAATTATTTGTAATGAAAAAGACAAACAGAAAAAGGGTGACCAAATTCATGATTTTGAGATGCTCCTGTGATTTTTTTAAATTAAGGAGTACATCGTAACTGAGATTTTGGACACCTAATTACATGCTAAAGTATTGCCAAAACAATATTTTTCTAAAAACAACTTTGTGACTGTATAAATAATAGAGCTCTTTGTAGAAAATAAAGAAAATACAAATAAAAATAGCTAATAATTGCATCACTCAAAGATAACCCACTCAAAGGGTATTATGCTAAGTGGAAGAAGTCAGAGAGGGAAAGACAAATACCATGTGATTTCACTTATATGTGGAATCCAAAAAACAAAAGACAAACCAACTATAGGTACAAAAAACAAGCTGGTGGTTGTCAGAGGGTGGGGAAAGGTGAGAGATGGGCAAAAGAGAGGAAGGGGATTAAAAGATACAACTTCCAGTTATAAAACAAGACATAAGGATACAATGTACAGCATAGGTAATATAGGTAAAAATGTGACAGCTTTGTGCTTTGTATGGTCATAGATGGTAGCTAGATTTATCATGGTGACCACTTCATAATGTATATAAACTGTGAATCACTGTGTTGTACACCTGAAACTGGTATGTTGTGTCAACTATACTTCAAAAAAGAGAAAAGGTCCACTCAGATATTTCCTTTCAGTTTTTCATTCATATAAATATCAGTAATTTTACAAAGTCCTGTAAACTGCCTTTTTAAACTTCAACTTATATCCTGAGTATTTTCCATGTCTAAAATTTCTCCAGTAGCTTATTTTTCTGTATAATAGTTCACATTTCCAGCAACAATTATTTAACATTTTCCCTGTTCTTTCAGTATTTTTGTGCTTATTATAAATAATACTGGACTAACTGACTTTGTACATAAATATCCACATTCATGAACATTTACTAAGGAAATTGTTGAATAGAAATAGAATTACTGGGCATAAGGGTGTAAAGATTCCTGATAGATACTGCCATATTGCTTTGCAGAGGGGCTGTATGGTTTGCACTTTAGGCAACATATGGTTGTGTCTGTTTCTCCGCACTCTTGACAGACTTGAGTAATATTTAATCTTCACTAATTTGATGAGCAAATTGGTTATAATATTCTCTAAGTAGAATATGTAAAAGAACCCCCTGCCTACACAAGTACAGCACAGAGACCTTGAGATTAGCTCCAGGGAAAGGCGAGTTCAGAGAGCGAAGCCTTGGTGTAGCTGGTCCCTAGTCTATGAGTTTGCAGTTTGTGAGATGTTAATTAAAGTATCTGGCCAATATTCTAGAGAACACTGTAAGAATTTGTAGAGATCTTTGACCACATACATGAACTGGTTAGTTTATCTTACAGGATAGATAGAGTCTCAAAATAGTTGGAACTTTAACTTAGAATCTTAAAGGCTTGAATTTTATGCAGTTTTTGCTCTATGTAACTGTGAGCAATAATCCTATTTTATTTCCAGTTCCTTGTAATAATGCTACTTAAGGAATATAGAAACACGTTTAAAATGATATATTTAAAGAAAAACTAACTTTGCAATGAAATAGTTAGCAATACACGCTCTTGAAATACAATTGCAATGGGAATGGAATGGGTGTGAATCAGTCAGTGAGTGCAAAAATATATGGTTGAGGGTAGCCAAGAGCTCAGAGGGAGAGAGGATAGGAGCTGGAGTGATTAGAACAGGTGGGTGTAGGAATGAGTCCTAAATTAGCTTGAAGTTAGGGCCAGCTGGGGGATGAGCTTGGGAAATACCCAGTTCCACAGTAACTACTCAGGAGTGTATTGGAGTTGTTTCGCTTTGCCTTTTCCTCCTCTTTTGTACAAGAAGTATTTTTCTTGTTTATGGATTTTTAAATTTTAACTACCATAATTTAAGTAAAAATTTTTATTTCTTCTGTGTCATTTTCTCAATTCTTTATTTTCTATTATCTTACTACTAATGCTCTTTAAGAGGTTTCAAGATGTTAAAAATGCATTTTTGAAAAAAACCCAGCATTTTTGGTTTCAGATTCATGGTTTTTTATTACGTAAGAAGAAAATATGACAGGCACTAGTATCCCTTATGGACGTTTCTCCTCTGGAAAATTCTCCAGAAGTCCCCTAGTAGACTTTCTCTCATCTGTCACTGCCCAGAATTGTATCACATGCCCATTTGTTAAGCAGTTGCTTTCAAAAGGTGTGGAATTGCCATTGTTGGTGTACTAATTAAGATTTACATTCCTAGGGCTGAAAAAGGGTCCACTTTCCCCTGAAGCATATGGCCAACCAATATCAACAAGAGTGGATGATAAAAGGAAATAAGGAGACAGCTAATGAATACACTTAAAGCGTCTTCCACATGGAAAATATCTATACAATAGAAAGCTAAATATTTAACTTAAGAGAATAGATGTGACAGTAAGCCACATCTCAATTATGTTATCCCTCAATCTTTAATCCTTGAATGGCATTATTCAGTATATTCACATTAAATTTGTCACCTAAATCTACCATACTTGGTTGTTTCTTTTTAAATGTGAAAATAAAAATAATGCACATTTGTTGCAAAGATAATTATGATATATGAGTAAGGAAGATGACATAGGTATTAAAGTCTTCCCTGATTCTACCAACCACAGGAGAAACCACTGTGAACATTTTTATATATCCCTTAAGAATGCTCCCCACACTAAGTGTATTAAATATATTTTAACAGAATTACTATACATTCTATAGTATAATCAACTTTTTCACTTACCAGTATTGACATAGATCTACATATAGTTTTTAATGGCTGAATAGAATCTGTTTTTAAATAGTCATTTTTATATTTAAAAGAATTGAGATTTGCTACAACAAAAATATTCAGAGAAGCATATCACAAATGCTGGAAACAATACTAAAAAAGAAACTGTAAGCATATTTTGAGAATTGGAGGAGTCACTAGAATACGTATATAGCCTCTCAAGGCATAACACTGTCTTCCATACAAACCTACGTCATGTAAGGGCCTCATTAGCCTTTGGTAATCTATTGAACTCATTATTGAGCTTTCCTTTCACTTCAGAGCCCAAGAGTTATTCCCAAAGGGCTCTAAGTTTTGGTCCCCTATCATTTGCTTACTGAATTCCCCCCTTAAAATTCACCATATTCTTTGATATTCACTACCATGATTTTTAGGGGTATTTCCTTTTCCTCTTTTCCTCCTCCACTCCCTCCTCCCTCCCTCCCTCCCTCCCTCCCTCCCTCCCTCCCTCCCTCCCTCCCTCCCTCCTTCCTTCCTTCCTCCCTCCCTCCCTCCTTCCTTCCTTCCTTCCTTCCTTCCTTCCTTCCTTCCTTCCTTCCTTCCTTCCTGAATCTGTTCTGGGAGAATAAGGAAACCCTTAGAAATTGAGCTTGATACTTAATTTTTTTTTTTTTTAATTATGGGGCACCTAGGTGGCTCAGTTAGTTAAGCCTCTGACTTCAGCTCAGGTCATGATCTCATGGTTCGTGAGTTTGAGCCCTGCATCTGGCTGTCTGCTGTCAGCAGAGCCCACTTTGGGTCTTCTGTCTCCCTCTGTCTCTGCCCCTCCCCAACTCATTGTCTCTCAAAAATAAACATTTAGAAAAAATTTTTTTAGTTAAAAAATTAGATTTTTGGAGGGCGCCTGGGTGGCTTAGTCAGTTGAGCGTCCAACTTTCACCTAGGTCATGATCTCGCAGTTCGTGGGTTCGAGCCCTGCATTGGGCTCTGTGCTGACTGCCAGCTCGGAGCCTGGAGCCTGTTTCAGTCTGTGACTCCCTCTCTCTCTGACCCTCCCCTGCTCACGCTGTCTCTCTCTCTCTTTCCTAGAAATTAAAAAAAAAAAAATTTTTAAAAATTAGATTTTTTTTTAAAGTTCAAGAATGAGCTACACACAACTTATAGTATACCCCACAACACTTTTAGTCATCCAATGGGAACATCCCAAATGATTTTCATGTGTATGGTCAAGGTAAAGAAAGGCAAACAGATCTCAGATATTAACTTTGCTACTGCCACCCCCTTGATTTAAATGCTAAAGTGCAAAATTCTCTTCCACTGAAGGTCCAGAGCATCCAAATTAGCTTTTCCTGTAACCCTCCATTTATCCAACTCCCACCACATTTCCAAGCATTATTTTTGCTACAGCAACCCATAAATCTATACAGGCTACAGCAACCCATAAATCTATACAGGCCTCAGGAATACCTAAGAATTCTCAATGTTTTCTGTTCACCTGTATATACCTGAGGTTTTTTTTTTTTTAGCAAATTTAGCTGTCCCAAATAACTAGAGCAAATGCAAATGTTTCATCTCCTGAATATCACTGGTTGAAAATAAAATGTGGTGCAGTTTTTTACAATCCCTAGAAAGCAGATAAAGTTAGATATGACATTTATATTAAAAAAAAAAAACTTCAAACATGCACATCAAAGGTGAAGCTACTAATATGACTTACATAAATTGCTTGAAGCTTTTCAAAACATGGTGTTTAAATTCAATATCTATAATTAGTTGCTAGTGAAAAATAATACAAACAAATACTGAACATTGGCTGGGAGATAGGAAAGAAGAGTCCTCTTCCACTGCTGGTAGGTGTGTCAACTGGTACAATCATCTGGAGAGAAGTATGGCAAAAACATGGAAAGTGTACACATACCTGTGTAGATCCTAGAGAAATTCTTATCGCAATCTGTTAGTTTTCTATTGCTATGTAACAAATTACTCAAAACTGAGTGACTTAAAACAATATTTATTATCTCATAGTTTGTGTACTATTTCAGCAATATGTAGAAATCAGTTCCATTCCTATATGCTGGTAATAAGCTATCAAACAAAAAATAAGAAAATAATCCCATTTACAATTTCACACACACAAAAAAAAGAATAAATTACTAGGAATAGATTTAACCAAGGTGAAACACTTGTACACCAAACTATAAACATTGATGAAAGACACAAATAGATGGAAAGATATTCTGTGCTTATAGACTGGAAGAATATTGTTAAAATGTCCATAGGATCCAGAACAATCTACAGATTCAGTACAATCCTCACCAAAATATCAATGGTTTTGTTCACAGAAAATAACACACAATCCTAAAATTTGTATGCAACCACAAATACCTGGAATAGCTAAAGCAATCTTAAGAAAGAAGAACAAGGGGGCAAGATGTCGGAAAAGTAAGGAGCTCCGTACTTGCACTCACGCCCATACCTCACACAGAAAAGATCTGAAGCCATTGGAAACCTTTCAAAACCTGAGAGATTGGGAGAAAAAGGATGCAGAATCCACTGAGAAAGCCTTCTAACATGAGTGCGAACTGGGGAAGATAAAATCGGGCCGGGATCCGAGACTCCAGGGTCGGAGGCGATCCCCCTCTACCCTCTACGGGGGGTGAGAGGGAAAAAAGAGTCCAAATAGAAAAACCTCCATTCGGGGGGAAAAACCTCCACTCTAGGTATAGAAAGACCATACTTGCCAAATACCTGCACTCCAGGTCCCCGCGCGCCAACTGGTCCCGGGGGGTGGAGGGGGAGCCTGAGCGCAGACTGCTGCTTTGTGCTGGCTCCTGGCGGGTGGGACTTCAGAGTAGCGACGCGCCTGTCACCATTGTCCTCCTGGGCGGCTGTGGCCCCTGAAAGAGCCACGCGGACACCGGGCGTCCGCGCTCCTGGCTGGCTGGAACTCTAGAGGGAAGGCAAAGAACTAAAAACTGGGAAAGTTGCCTGTGAGTTTGTGTTTCAGGTGACGAGCCATAGAGGGACCCGGTTTTCCTCACTCCAGCAGGCTCGGCCACCCAGCAGGCAAGCCGCCGCCCATGCTCACCAGCCCGATCCAGAGAAGGAAGCAGCGATTCTGACTCCACCCCCAGAGCTCGGCAGGGGGCCTGGAATTGCCCCGAGAGAGTTGCCTGGGAAGCTGTGTCTAAGGCAATTTCAGCGGGGCGCGCGGACTGGGATTTGGAGACTGGGACAGGCCTGAGTTGAAGAGTGCAACCAACTTTGGCTGCACCCCCAGTACAGGGAGTTTACATGCCCAAAAAAAGCAAGGTGCAGCTTTCACCTTCTTGGTTCAAGAAGGGACTGGAGCACCGTCACTCTCCTCCCCACAACTGCCAAGGCAGGATTCCCACCTGAGACATTGGATCACGCCATGCCCATCCCTGCTTGAGAGCTGCCCTCCACCCTTTTTTTTTTTTTCTTCTTCTCTTTTCTCTTTTATTTCCCCAGAACACTGACCTGATTAACTCTGGTCGCCAGTTTGCTTAAACAATCACAACGAGTCCATTCTGTAGATGTATATTCTACATCTGGGAATGTAGATGTAGCTGGGAAATCCGGTTGTATGCTTTAAACCGTTCTTTGTCCATTGGTTTTCTTCTTTTTTCCTTTTCTTTTCTCCTTTTTGACCCTTTTATGTATTTTATACTCCCTATTATTCTCCCTCCTCCATCTTTTCTCTTAACATTTTCGTTTTCCCACTCTCTTTGCATTTTAGTGGAATTAGCTTGTTCATTTGTGTGCTCCTGCTCCCTGTGTGTTTGTCTGTCTGTTTTCTTTTCCAGGGCTACCTCAAGAAACAAGCCAGAGTATACAAGGTGGAGAGTCCCAAATATCACTACGAATAGGAAAATAAAATAACCAAGGTCCCAACAAGGAAGACCAAGAGATACCATTCAAAAAACACTCTCTGAAAGGTAGGTCCTGTACAGTCAAAGAGTCTTCTTGGATATAGCAGCGCTCATGAAACAGAGAGCATAACAGGTCTTTAAAACCAACAAGAGCAGGAAAACTAACTAAAATGACAAAACGAAAGACCTCTCCTCCAAAGAAACTCCAAGAAGAAATGACAGCTAATGAACTGCTCGAAACAGATATCAGCAGCATAACTGAACAAGATTTTAGAATAATAATGGTAAAATTAATAGCTGGGCTTGAAAAAACCATAGGGGACATCAAAGAAACTATGGCTACAAACAGAATGGAAAATAAATTAGGCATGAAGAATTAAAAAATGCGATAAATGAGATACATAATAAATTAGAGGCCTCCAATGCACGGATTGAAGAGGGAGAAAGGAGAATAAGTGATTTAGAAGACACCATGATAGAAAAACAAGAAGCTGACAAAAAAAGAGACAAACTGATCCAGGAACAGGAAAGAAGAATTCGAGAGCTCAGCGATACGGTCAAACACAACAATATCCGTATCATAGGAATCCCAGGAGAGGAAGAGAGAGGGAAAGGTGCTGAAGGAGTCCTGGAACAAATTATAGCAGAGAACTTCCCCGACCTGGGGAAGGAAGTCAATGTGGAAATACAAGAGGCTCAGAGGACTCCCTTCAGACGTAACTTGAATCGATCTTCTGCATGACATATCATAGTAAAAATGGCCAAATACAAGGACAGAGAGAATTTTGAAAGCAGCTAGGGAGAAAAGGGCCCTAACATACAAAGGGAAACCTACCAGAGTGGTGACAGACATATCTACCGAAACTTGGCAGGTCAGAAAGGAATGGCAGAAGATCTTCAATGTGATGAACAGTAAAAATATGCAGCCAAGAATCCTCTATCCAGCTAGCCTGTCATTCAAAATAGGAGAGATAAAAACCTTTCCAAATAACCAGAAATTGAAAGAACTTGTCACCACTAAGCCAGCCCTACAAGACATCCTGAGGGGGATGCTCTGAAGGAAAGGTTGCAAGGAACAAAGATACCAGAGACGCCACCACAAACATGAACCCTACAAAAGATACAAAGACTCTAAACCCACATATTTCAATAATAACACTGAATTTAAATGGGCTGAATGCTCCAATCAAAAGACATAAGGTAGCAAAATGGATCAAAAAACAAAATCCATCTATATGCTGTCTACAAGAAACTCATTTTAGACGGGAAGATGCCTTCAGATTAAAAGTAAGGGGATGGAGAAATATATATCATGCTGCAGGAAATCACAAGAAAGCCGGTGTAGCTATACTTATATCAGACAAACCGGACTTTAAATGAAAGACAATAACAAGAGATGAAGAAGGGCACTACATAATAATTACAGGGTCCATCCATCAGGAAGAACTAACAATCATAAATGTCTACGCATCGAATATGGGAGCACCTAAATATCTAAAACCATTAATCACAAACAGAAACAAGCTTAGAGATAAGAATGTGCTAATAGCAGGGGACTTTAATACTCCGCTTACAGCAATGGATAGGTCAACCAGACAGAAAATCACTAAAGAAATAATGGACTTGAAAGACACATTGGACCAGATGGATCTGACGGATATATTTAGAACTTTACATCCTGAGGCCAGGGAATTTACTTTCTTCTCAAGTGAGCATGGCACATTCTCCAAGACAGATCACATACTGGGACCTAAAGCAGCCCTCAATAAATATAAAAGAAGAGAGATCATACCATGCACACTGTCAGATCATAATGCTTTGAAACTTGAAATCAATTTCAGGAAGAAGTCTGGAAAACTTCCAAAAACATGGAGGTTAAAGAACACTCTTCTAAAGAATGAATGGGCCAATCAGGCAATTAGAGATGAAATTAAAAAATATATGGAAACAAATGAAAATGAAAACACAACAATTCAAAATCTATGGAATGTGGCAAAGGCAGTCCTAAGAGGAAAGTACATTGCTCTCCAGGCCTATTTCAAGAGATTAGAAAAAGCACAAGTCCAAAATCTAACAGCTCACCTAAAGGAACTAGAGGCAGAGCAACAAGAACACCCTAAACCCAGTAGAAGAAGAGAAATAGTAAAAATTAGAGCAGAAATAAACAACATAGAGACCAAAGAAACAATTGAACAAATCAATGAAACGAAGAGTTGGTTTTTTGAAAAAAAATGTCAAAATATACAAAATTGACAAGCCTACCCAGACTTCTCAAAAAGAAAAGAGAGAGCACCAAAATAGACAGAATTATGAATGAAAATGGATTACTACAACCAACCTCTCAGAAATACAAGCAATTATCAGGGAATACTATGAAAAATTATATGCCAACAAATTGGACAACTTAGAAGAAATGGACAAATTCCTAAACACACACTCACTACCAAAATTCACACGGGAAGTAATAGAAAATCTGAACAGACCCATAACGAGTGAAGAAATCGAATCAGTTATCAAAAATCTCCCAACAAATAAGAGCCCTGGACCTGATGGCTTCCCTGGGGAATTCTACCAGACATTTAAAACAGAATTAATCCCAAATCTTCTCAAGCTATTCCAAAAAATAGAAATTGAAGGAAAACTCCCGGACTCATTTTATGAAGCCAGTATCACTCTGATTCCCAAGCCAGACAGAGATCCAGCAAAAAAAAGAGAACTACAGGCCTTTATCCTTGATGAATACGGATGCAAAAATCCTCAACAAGATCCTTGCAAATCGAATCGAGCAGCACATAAAAAGAATCATCGACCAAGATAAAGTGGGATTCATTCCTGGGTTACAGGGCTGGTTCAACATTCACAAATCAATCAATGTGATACATCACATCAATAAAAGAAAAGATAAAAACCATATGATCCTGTCAATAGAGGCAGAAAAAGCATTTGACAAAATACAGCATCCCTTCTTAATAAAGACAATAGAGAAACTTGGGATAGAAGGAACCTACTTAAACATCATCAAAGCCATCTATGAGAAGCCTTCAGCTAACATCATCCTCAATGGGGAAAAACTCAGAGCTTTCCCTCTGAGATCAGGAACACAACAGGGAGTCCACTTGCACCACTGTTGTTTAACATAGTGCTGGAAGTCCTAGCATCAGCCGTCAGACAACAAAAGGAAATCAAAGGCATCACAATCGGCAAAGAGGAAGTCAAACTTTCACTCTTCGCAGATGACATAATACTCTACATAGAAAACCCAACAGACTCCACCAGAAGTCTACTAGAACTGATCCAAGAATTCAGCCAAGTGGCAGGGTACAAAATCAACATACAGAAATCGGTTGCATTTGTATACACCAACAATGAAGCAACAGAAAGAGAAATCAAGAAACTGATCCCATTCACAATTGCAGAAAAAACCATAAAATATCTCGGAACCTAACCAAGGATACAAGAGATCTGTATGATGAAAACTATAGAAAACTTATGAAGGAAATTGAAGAAGACACAAAGAAATGGAAAAATATTCCATGCTCATGGATAGGAAGAATAAATACAGTTAAGATGTCATTACTACCCAAAGCTATCTACACATCCAACGCAATTCCAAAATTGCACCAGCATACTTCTCAAAACTAGAACAAACTATCCAAAAATTTGTATGGAACCACAAAAGACCCCGAATAGCCAAAGTAATCCTGAAAAATAAAACCAAAACGGGAGGGATCACTATCCCAGACTTTAGCCTCTACTACAAAGCTGTCATCATCAAGACAGTATGGTATTGGCACAAAAACAGACACACAGACCAATGGAACAGAATTGAGAACTCAGAAGTGGACCCAAAAGTATACAGCCAACTAATCTTTGACAAAGCAGGAAAGAATATCCAATGGAAAAAAGACAGCCTTTTTATCAGATGGTGTTGGGAGAATTGGACAGCAACATGCAGAAGAATGAAACTTGATCATTTTCTCACACGATGCACAAAAATAAACTCAAAATGGATAAAGGACCTGAACGTGAGACAGGAAACTATCAACACCCTAGAGGAGAAAGCAGGAAACAATCTCCTTGACCTCCATCGCAGCAACTTCTTACTTGACACATCCCCAAAAGCAAGGGAATCAAGAGCAAAAATAAACTGTTGGGACCTCATCAAGATTAAAAGCTTCTGCACAGCCAAGGAAACAACCCAGAAAATTAATAGGCAACCAACGGAATGGGAAAAGATAGTTGCAAATGACATATCAGATAAAGGGTTAATATCCAGAATCTATAAGGAACTCACCAAACTACACGCCCGAAAAACAAACAACCCAGTGAAGAAATGGGCAGAAGATAGGAACAGACACTTCTCCAAAGAGGACATCCAGATGGCCAAGAGACACATGAAACGATACTCAGCATTGCTCCTCATCAGGGAAATACAAATCAAAACCACACTGAGATACCAACTCACGCCCGTCAGAGTGGCTAAAATGAGCAAATCAGAGAACACGAGATGCTGGCGAGGATGTGGAGAAACGGGCACCCTCCTACACTGTTGGTGGGAATGTAAACTGGTACAGCCCCCCCTGGATAACAGTGTGGAGGTTCCTCAGGAAACTAACAATAGAACTCCCCTATGACCCAGCAATAGCACTGCTAGGAATTTACCCAAGGGATACAGAAATGCTGATGCATAGGAGCACGTGAACCCCAATGTTCATAGCAGCACTCTCAACAATAGCTAAAACATGGAAAGAGCCTAAGTGTCCATCAACGGACAAATGGATCAAGTTGATGTGGCTTATCTATACCATGGAATACTACATGGCAATGAGAAACAATGACATCTGGCCATGTGTAGCAACATGGACGGACCTTGAGGGTGTTATGCTGAGCGAAATAAGTCAGGCAGAGAACGACAAATATCATATGATTGCACGCATAGGAGGATTAGGAGGAACTTAACGGAGGAACGAGGCGGGGGAGAAGGGGGAAATGGTGGGGGAAAGGGAGAGAGGCAAACCATGAGAGACTCTTGAATGCTGACAATAACTGAGGACTGATGGATGTGGGGAGGAGGGGGGTAGGCATGGAGGAAAGCACTTGTGGGGATGAGCACTGGGTATTATGTGGAAACTAATTTGACAATAAACTATGTGTAAAAATAAATAAAAGAATTAAAAAAATAAACATTAAAAAAAGAGAAGAACAAAGCTGAGGGGATCACAGTTACTGATTTCAAACTATAGTACAAAGCTATAGTAATCAAAACAGTATAGTACTGGCATGAAAACAGACACTTAGATCAATGGAATAGAATAGAGAACCCAGAAATAAACTTATGCATGTAGGGTCAATTAATCTATGATCAGGCAGGCAAGAATATCTAATGGGGAAAAGACAGTCTCTTTGATACATGGTGTTGGAAAAACTAGGCACTTACATGAAAAATAATGAAATTGGATCACTGTCTTATGCCATATACAACAATGAATTAAAAACGGATTAAATACTTGAATGAGAGACCTGAAACCATAAAACCCCAAGAAGAAAACATAGCCAGTAAGCTCTTTGACATCAATCTTAGCAATATTTTTTTGGACAATTCTCCTCAGGCAAGTGAAACAAAACCTAAAATAAATAAATTGGATTACATCAAATTACATTACATGAAGGAAAACCACTAACCAAACAAAAAGGCAACCTACTGCATGGGAGAAGATATTTGCAAGACATACATCCAATAGGCATTAAAATCCAAAATATATAAAGTGTACACAATGTTATATCAACAAACAACCCAATTAAAAGATGAGCAGAGGATTTGAATGGACACTTTTCCA
The DNA here is from genome assembly GCA_017311185.1 of Proteles cristata cristata. Taxonomy (NCBI): domain Eukaryota; kingdom Metazoa; phylum Chordata; class Mammalia; order Carnivora; family Hyaenidae; genus Proteles; species Proteles cristata. The sequence continues at coordinate 759,538 of JAESUZ010005346.1, forward strand.
AAGAAGAAATGCAGATTGTCAATAGTCATATGAAAAAGTGCTCAATGTATAATCATCAGGGAACTGCAAATCAAACGATGAGATATTGCCTCACATTGGTTAGATTGGCTGTTATCAAAAAGACATAAAATAACAAGTATTGGCTAGAATGTAGAGAAAAGGGAGCCCTTGTACACTGTTGGGAATATAAATGGGTATAGCCACTATGGAAAACGGTATGGAGTTTTCTCAAAAAATTAAAAAAATACCACACAATCCAGCAATTCCATTTCTGGTTGCTTATCTGAAGAAAACAAAAACACCAATTTGAAGACATGTATGCACCCCTATGCTCACTGTAACAATAGCCTAGATATAGAAACAACCTAAATGTCTGTCAACAGATGGACAAAGAAGATAAATTGTATGCACACATACACAACTGAATATATTACTTAGCCATAAAAAAGAATGAAATCTTGCCGTTTGTGACAATATAGATGGACCTAGGGGGTATTATGCTAAGTTAAATAAGCCAGACAAAGACAAATACCAATGATTTCACTTATATGTGGAAAACAAAACAGAAACTGATTCATAAAGGAAACAGTTATCAGAAGAGAGAGGGTTCGAGGGGTCTGCAATAGGTAGAAACTTCCAGATATAAAATAGTCATAGGGATATAACATACAGCATATGGAACATAGTTGGTAATATTGTAATAACTTCATATGGTGACAGATAGTAACTACATTTATAGTGAAGATCATTTGATAGTGTATACAAAAATAAATTACTATGACGTACATTTGACACTATCCTTCAATTAAAAACAACTCAGGAGTAGCTTAGTTGGGTAGTTTTGGCTCAGGATCTTTAATGAAATTGTAGTCCAGATGTTGGCTGGGGCTCCAGTCATCTGAATGTTTTAACTTGGGCTGTAGGATTCACTTCTAAGATGCTGCAGTCATATGGCTTGCAACCTGGTACCAGCTATTGGCTGTTCCAGATGGGAGCTGGAGTCTCCTCATAACACAATAGTTGGGCTTACCCAGAGCAAGTGATCCAAGAAAACAAAGTGAAAGCAGCAATGTATTTTATGACCTAGTCTGGGAATGCACAGGCCATCACTCTGCCATATTATGTTGGTTACCCAGGCTAACCCTGATACAATGAGGGAAAGGATAATACAAGAGCATGAATACCAGAAAAAGAAGATCATTTGGAAACATCTTGGAATCTGGCTTCCACACATGGGCCCATAAAAGATATGTATGACAGTCACTGCAAATTTAGGTTTTCATTCTTAGAGAAATTTGAAGGCAAAATGTGGTATGAGCCTGTGACAGAATACTGTGCAGCAATCAAAAGTAATGAACTAGATGGACACGTTAGTCTTTGTAAGTCAAAAGAAAAACAAATTTATAGCATAATGGAACTGATAAAGTTAAAAAAAACACTATGCTTTCACACTATATATTTGAAAAGACACACGTGTTGCTAAATAAATATACAGAAGGCTAATTGTAAAGACATATCAAAGTATTTGTACATGGGGGAAAGGAAATTGAAGAGTTGCTGAATGAAGAACTAAAAATAAAAGGAAATCTTTATAAGAACACTGTGAAGAATGTGACATCAATTGAGAAGAGGAATTATCTAAATTTTATACAGTTGGGGGTTAACATTTTTTTTTTTAAGATGGAACAGTAGTGTAGCCCACACAGGTTTAGGAGATCTCTCACTAAAGCAAAGTTCCTAGTAGATCAGATTCTACTAGTTTCCTGGTGGTGTATTTTTTTTTTTTTTGTCATAATTATGGAAGGGGAGTTTTGATTCTCTTAAAAGACCTCCTTTGTCTCCTTGTTGGCATGAAATTCTCTTAACAGAACATTCACATCTGTCATTTCTCAAATGGAAATATTTAAGATACAAATAAGAAGAAAGGGAGTCTACAAATAAAATTTACAGAAGGCGTAAATGATTGATACCAGATTTCCGGGTTGAGAATGTGTTTACAGGGAAATTAGATGAGTGGAATTTTAAATTTCTTGAAAGGGTTGGAGGTAATGGAAAAGAGGAGGAACACAGAGGGGGTGCATAAAGTACCAACGACAGATTAGATTCTCCTAATTTTGATTAAATTAGTGGTTTTTAACAAATTTTGTTTGGGGTTGAAACAAGAAAAAGCAATCATCTTGTATTTACAGTAAGTTAGTTATTATGATTCAAGTATACCCATAGATACACTTTCACTGTTCACTATGGTTAACAACTAAATATTATTCTCTACATATTTCAAACTGATGATTGTTCTGTGTTTAATAGTAGTGTATTGTTCAGTTATTCTTGGTTTGTTACTCCTTGAGTAACAATCTAACTCTAAATATGCAGGCAAGCCAGTGTTTTATAATTTACAGAGCCATCAAAACTTAAGTGGAGAGGGTTCGGGTTTATCTTAAAGTATGTTCCATACACTTGTAATTGTGTGATAGCAGAGGGTAAGGAAAATGTTTTTATATTTAAAGAGAAAAATGATATTGGTTCATTGAAGATATACCCAACCCAGGGTACTTTCAGTGCAAGATTAGTTCACAAAACAAAGGATCCACAAATGTATAGTAACAATTGTTACCTAGACCAATTCCCCTTTTCCGATCATGCCCACTTCTTGAACACCTATCCCTGTTGAGTAACAACCATGAAGATGCTAATCTAATGGAGCCAGTATTAGGCACCTGGGGGGCTCAGTTGGTTAAGTGGCTCAGTTGGTCAGCTCAGGTTATGATCTCATAGTCCGTGGGTTTGAGCCCCTTGTCAGGCTCGTGCTGACAGCTCAGAGCCTTGTAGCCTTCTTTGGATTCAGTGTCTTCCTCTCTCTGTCCCTCCCCTGCTCGTGCACTGTCTGTCTCTCTCTTAAAAAGAAATCTACCTTAAAAAATAAAAAATATAAATAAAGGAGCCAGTATTTACCAAGATTTCCTTTTTTCAGTGACATTTATTTTTAAAAGAAAATTATCACTCTGGAAAAATCGTGCTTTGTGTGTTTAAGTATTTTATTTCTCATTTATGAGCTCCTCAGACACCAGACATATTATTATCAAGCTGCTTATATACCATCTAATATAAATTAACGTAAGCAAGTATCATCCCTAAGGCACAACACCCCCATGAAGAAGACTCCCCATGGAGCATCCGGCAGTTCCATAAACACGAAAACTAGACACTTTATTCACGGCACCACCTTGTTATTTTCTTCACATAGTCTTTTTGATGAAGCACCAGCCCCTTAAGGCATCAGTGCAGTATTTGGTTAACATAAACTGACATATTTACATAACAACAGCTGATTTTCATAGAAGTCTCCACAAACAATCTAGAAATTTTGGAAAATACTTGGTGGCTTTGAAGCATTTTAAAGTGAGTAATATTTTCTTCAAAACTTTTTTACTCTTCCTTCACTATTAAAAGCATTCTCTAAGGACACTGTCTCAGGACCGCATCTTCACTAGGCTGTATGCTCCACAAAGGGCCTGTGCCTGTCTTCTTCACCACTGATTCCTCAGAGCCCAGGAGGCATCAAATCATATTTCATGAAAACTTCAATCTGTAGCTCATGACTTATCAGACTAATTTATATGATCAATTTTCTTATTGACAACTGGGTTTATATGTCTACCAGTAGAGACATTTCTCATTCGGAATAAGACTTTTAAAATGTATTCTAAAATTTTCGTATTGAAAATATATGGAAAAAAACCCAACATAATAAAATGCTGTCCAGAGATGAAAGTCACAGCACTTGACTTAAAACCACCTTCCTCCATCCAGTCCACTGTTCTCTGAGCTACAGTCTGCTGTTCCTCCTTTATGATTTTGTAAAAATCAAATTTAAATTAGTATTTTCAGGTTCATTAAGAAAAACTAAAAAACTAGTTTGTAAAAGTCTTTTATTGTATCCGTGCCACACATAGTAGTGAAAAATAACACTCCTAAAAAAAAGGATGCTACCTTTTTCACAACATTTTATTTTAAATAAAACTTCAAGTACTCTTACATAGGTACAAAAAAAATTCTGATCTATTTGCCTCCAACAGGCCACCACAACACACAGTAGATAAAACACAGTGGTTACAAATGTCTTTTAAATTTATTTCTGAGGCAAGGCAAATGGGAAGGAAATGTTTCTATGAAAAAATACTGTGTGTGTAGGAAATTGTCACAATTTTATTCCACATGGATACAAATGATTATACTTTAATTTAGGCCCTGGTGGCTTAAAATTATATAACAAAATAGAAAAATGGAAAACTAATATCCCCTACACCCTGTTTCAAAGGCAGGCACTACCAAGATCAAGGAGACGCCACAGTGTTGGTAGAGGATAATTACTGTACAAGCTGTGTAGCTATAATTACCTTCAGACTAAAATAAAATGCTACAGTCCTTCTAAGGCATAAACAATAATGTCTCCAAACAATATATACACATAATACATATTTAAAACAAGACTTAATATAAACAATAATGAACAGTATATACATGTCAATTTTTCTTCACTGTCTTGAAATACAATTTAACTACACAAGTGATGCAGCAACATATATATATATGTATATATATATATATATAAATGTACTTGTAACTCTACAGTAAAGTTTATTTTTGGTGCTTTATAGCACATCAGTGTAAACAGTTTAACTTGGCTTTGTTTTATATTTTATAACATTCCTTGTTGTATTTTCAAGATTTAAAGCAATTTTCTAGTTCTTCCTTTTCACAGAAAACGAAGATTCTGGATGTGGTTTAATCATAAATAATTCATAAAATTAAATACATTCACTAAAAAATAAACTACAAAGTAAAAAAATGAAAAATAGATATTTATTGAGAGGGAAAGGAGAACCATTTCCCACATTAGAGCTCTGGTGTTGAATATTCAGTGCGATTTGATATATTTTAATTGCTATTGCACTATAACACCCTTTCCTTTGAAAATTCTTTGGGTGTGCTTCCCTGTTCTACCTAAATTAGCTGATAAATCACACAAACCAATAACCAAGGGCCTTGGTTGTTGTAGGAGTGAAGCCTTTAAAAATGGTATCATTCTTCTGATTACTTTCGTTTTGTGATGCTTATTTGAAGGAAAAAAAAGTCATTATGTATGTGCCTTGCACATTTATGTAAATACAGTTCACATTGCTGGTCTCATTTGTCCTTGTTTAAAAGGAAAAAATAAAAGAGAGGTTATTATAACTTCAGCTCACTTTGAAAATATCTGTCCACTTTTTTTCAAAATACTTCCTCATACTGTGGCCAGCTCTGCCTATATCAGAATCATCTTCATTAAATGTTTCACAGTTGTCAAAAACAAGCCTGACATCTACAGCAAAGGTTTCAAGGTTTGGATATCTGAAAGAAAACACATGATTTAGAGGCTGTGTTTATAGGGTGGCTTTGTTTTATAAACAAATGAAGATGTAATAAAAGGTAAAATGAAACAAAAAAAGATTAGGATAATTACATTTAAACTGACATGAAACATATTGTACTCTCTTAAACATTTAAAAAATTGCATGTGTTCTGAACCATATAGGATTTGAAAAGATTAAATGGAAAAAACACATTTCTCTGAAGATCAAGATATAGTTCAACTAACTAGCATTTCCGCCACATCCAATTTCCTGTTTGACCTGTACACAGTTCTCTGTCCCAAGACCCATTCCACTTGACTGATTAATTAGGTCCTCTGACCAACTGTGGTACCCTATCATCCACATTCAAAAATATTTAGTCGTGGGGCGCCTGAGTGGGCCCATCAGTTAAGCATCCAACTTCGGGCTCAGGTCATGATCTCGCAGTTCACAGTTTCGAGCCCCGTGTCAGCCTCTGCGCTGATGGCTCAGAGCCTAGAGCCTGTTTCAGATTCTGTGTCTCCCTCTCTCTCTGTCCCTCCCCTGATCACACTGTCTTTCTCTCCCTCTCAAAAATAAATAAACATAAAAATGTAAAAAAATATTTAGTCACAATAGGGGCACCTGGGTGGCTCAGTCAGTTAAGCGTCCGACTTCAGCGCCGGTCATGATCTCAGGGTTCATGGGTTCAAGCCCCATGTCAGGCTCTGTGCTGACAGCCAGCTCAGAGCCTGGAGCCTGTTTCAGATTCTGTATCTCCCTCTCTCTCTGACCCTCCCCTGATCATGCTGTCTCTCATTCTCAGAAATAAATAAAACATTAACAAAAATATTTAGTCACAATAGAAATAATATAAATACTTCTTATGTACTGTAAACGTTACACTTGCCCTATAGCTTTTACATACATCACAGGACATATTGCTCTGTGTTAAATCTGCCCCATTTCCCACTTCTGTTCTTTTCTCTTCAAATGTGCTCTTTTGCTAAAGCACTGGAGTATGATAATCTAAAATAAGTGAAAAAAAATGTTATCCCTTCATCAGAGGTAACATTATGAGGACCTTCCTTTCCATAGGAAGCACTGTGGCTTCAAGTGCTTTTTTGGTTGAATAAGTCCAATCCTCTTTCTCTGTAAGAACATGGAGAAAAGAACAGAAAGGTGAATGAATCTGCCTCAACTCATTGGTTAAAAAAAAGAGTGGTTTGTTTCAAGCCAACTTAGGCCAAACCAATACAGTTCAAGAGGGCTTCTGGAAATTTAAATTAATTCTAGCTTATGGTAAGTTAGATACTAAAATAATTTACCTATTAGAGATACCCATGAAGTACACACTGAAACTGAGACCTGGCAAAAGTGGAATTATTTCTTTGATGGAATACCTTGTATAGTCTTCCACTCCTTACCACTTTCTTCTACTATGTGCCATAATAAAAGAAGTAACTTTTCTCTATCTGCAATGAGCTCACAAAATTAATTCAGAAATTATGTCACCTCACCCATTTTCCCGTTCTTCTGGGAATTATTTTTTAACAAAGGCAAATTCACAAACAAAGTTACCCATTCATTTTAAGGTGGACAATTCAGTGGCACTTAGTACATTCATGACATTTACTGTTACCACTTCTATTTCCAAAACATTGCCATTACCCCACAAGGAAACCATGTATCTATTAAGCAGTTAATCCCCATCTTTCCCTATCTTGGCTCTGGCAACCGCTAATCTGTCTTTTTTTTCTCCGTGGATTTATCTACTCTGGAAGTTTAAAATAAACAGAATCATACAATAGGTGTGGGAATAATTTTTATAAAATATTTTACGGTTATTTTGAGAAACATTTATCTCTTTAGACTGTTCCTTAGTATAAGTAAAGGTGAATGATTAGTGCTGGGGAGACTAGACTCCAGAAAAGAACACCAGGTGAAACAAATACTATTCTTACATCTCGTGCCTCTTCCTTTATAGAAAGATGGAGCAGCATAAGGAACCCAGAAAGAGTCATTAAGTAGGTACTTCCTCCACTCTATTTTATAAATTTCTAGTTTCAACATTTGAAATAATGTTTATGAGTTTTGGTTCCAACTTATTAGTTTGGGTTTAATCAAACAACTTGGATTTAGAAGGGTTTGAATCCACTAAATTTTGCCTCCCACACAGCTGGCATCACAAACAGGATTATAGGGAACTGCCTCCCTCTCTCCACCTGCTTCTGCTGTGACTTCGTCCATTCGCCAGGACTCATTCTCAACAGGGAGCGCTAATGTTTGGTAATGTCTAAGCTCTGCATTAGTGTTTATTTTGGGGATTTGGAGGATTAGGTTGATACTCTATCCAGGAATTGGAGACACTGTGTAAGTCTTGTTGTGGCCATGTTGACTATAAAATCCATGATGCTGCCCACCTAAATATCTGATTGTTTTGAAAGAAAAAGCAAAAGATCTAGTTCATATGCAGACAGTAACTATTGCTTTTTGGTTCACAGTAGAACCAATAGTTTTAATAATTTTAAATGTTTTCTGATATGGGGTAGGACCCTTCTATAATTTTTTAAAAAATAAAACAAGAGACAAAAATCTTTTGAAAGACTGATATTTCAGTCTCCAAAGAAACAAGTTAATCATTTGATCAGTCTCTCAAATCCTTTCATACATGTGAGAAGGACACTGATTATTATGAGTTAAGTTCTACTTCCGTCTTCTACACTGAATGTAAATTAGGGAGCACAATGATTTTCACCAAAAGAACAGTTAGGAGGAACTAAATAACATATTATGCTATAAGGATAACAACAACAACAACAACAACAACAATGTAATTAAAATTTATCTTACAGTTATTCTTTCAATGTAAAATTCCTTCTTTCTCCATATCTTTTGTGACTTTGCCTAAAATTATGGTCACAGGGTAAATTAGGCTAAACCAGTATGAAGGAATAGAGGAGCAGAGGAGAATGGAAAAGAGAACACATGAGCTCACAGCTCCTGGCCATTCACATGTGGGATGCTTTTGTGTGGGCTTATTTGGTAAGTGAACAGCCTCATTTTTGTGGCTCCAAAATGGGCCACTGTTCAGAGCCAACTGAATTCCACTAACAGCTGCTACTTCCTGGTGGGAGTTTGAGGTAGTCTAACAAATATCATTAACTGTGACCAGGAAGTCACTTTATTCTTTGGGTAGGATCACAAAGAGAATGCGGTAGAAAGAAGCGAATGGTAGTTTTCTTCCACATTTTAATGAATACATTTTTAGTATTCTCCAGGAACTCACAAAAAAAGTTTTAATATTTAAAATTTCCAATGACCTTCTATCTCTACATTAGAACAGTCTGAAAATATTACAGTCAACTTTTATTAAACCCACATGAGATATTATCGATATTCCACTGATGTATGATACAAGCTCTAGCTTGTGTTATTTACTTACTTTGGGAGACTTCCCTGTTACTTTTTTTTTTACCTCTTAGGCTGGGTTGGGTGGGCTTCAGTGTCAAAAGCAGTTTTATCACAATGCTTTTTAATTGTTCAGAAAATTTTAATTGACTTGTCTAACCAAACATACACACAGACATATACGCACACACCCTCCAAAGGCAGGACCTTTAATTAATGTATTTTGGGCTCACTAGAGGACTACCCAGCACATATTAAGCATTGAATAAATATTGAATTGAAATGATTTACTTACTGTCCACTACTTAATTTCTCTCTAATTGTGGAAAAATCCATAGGCTTTTTAATAACTTTCTTATAACCAGGAACAAGTTTCAAGTTTACAGGAAGTAGAAAAGGCCACGCATCCTCATGAGTTTCCATTTCAGTAAGGATCATACTAAAAAGAAAATAATATTTGAAATCAGTGTCTATGCTTTAGAATGATCTATTTTTATTAAACACTTAGCTTTTATAATCTTTCAAGTAAAAACAATGCAAATTCATTTATTAAAAAAGGTGAAATACATTTACTTGTACTATAGATTTTACACTTTCCTATCTGTATAAGATGTCAAAAAGTCAACCTTTAATACAGTAGAACGTTTCTAAACAAATAAAATGAGTGCATGTAAAGTGAAATAATACCTGCAAAGAGCGAGGTCTTTGGAGTCATCTCTTTTAGGTTTCTTAACAGAAGTAAAACTTTCCTGTTTTGACAAGTTAATAGAAGTGTTTTCCTCCATTTTTCTTTTTTTCAGGTCTTTGTTTCCTCTCTTTAGTGAATTATTTGTAGATGCAGAGTCTTCATCTTCAGTATCCCCTGTTAAAGTTCCTTTCTTGCCTTTCTTTGACTCATTAGTCTTTTTTCCTTTGATGTGAAGTTTTTTGATTTTTAGAGTTTGACCACTTGCCTTTAATTAAAAAATAAATAAATGAGGTATAAGAAAATAACCATATACAGACCTTTTATTATGTTAAATTATGAAAGTCTAACAAGACAAAAAGGATATTATCTGATATAGAAGGTTGATAATTTTATTTTTAATAGAGACCTATGAATTTGTTCTCCCATAACATAAGGTTAAAATCTAATAAAGCATGAAAAATCTATCTTAAGAGTTCTTAAAATTTGACGATGCTGATCTCATGGTAATCCATCTTTGGTACTAAAGAACTTAGCAGTAATCCTTTAGTGTAGGGCACTAACCAAATGAGTTTAAAGGTACAAAAGGACTATCTTTGAGAACATAATTAAGAACACAGGTGAAAATGAACAGAAATATAGACCATATTACTAAGATACCTGAAGAGGAAGTTGAAAAGCTAGGCCAAAATCTTGAAAAATAGCTCAGAAAGTGTCAAATAAGGAAAAAGTCTTTTGTATGTGATTAAATCTACTGGAAATTGATATATCTCTACTTAAAAGAATTTTTTTAATGTTTATTTTTGAGAGAGCGAGAGAGAGAGCATGAGCAGAGGAGAGACAGAGAGAGAGGGAGACAGAATATGAAGCAGACTCCAGGCTCCGAGCTGTCAGCACCAAGCAGGACATGGGGCTTGAACCCACAGACCGTGAGATCATGGACATGAGCCAAAGTTGGAAACTTAACTGACTGAGCCACACAGGTGCCTCTCTATTTTTTTTAGATAAAGGGAGGGAAAAAAGCATTTGCTATAAAAACAGAGCTCCAGAAAGTTGTGTTTTCCAGGTGTGAGCAAAGCAATGGTGAAAAATGAGGGGGAGGGGGAGAGAGAGAGAGAGAGAGAGAGAGAGAGAGAGAGGTCTGTTTTTGCAGAAAACAATAAAGACATAGTATAAAAGAGATCACATTAGAAATTTAAGGTTATGAATTCTAGCTATGGCTCTGTCAGTGACTAGCTATGGGGTTTGCACAAAAATGTCTGTGAGGCCCTATTTTCTCATCTGTAAAAGAAGAAAAGTAAGCCACACAATTGGTAAAGTCATTCTAGCTGTAAAATTACATGAACAAAAATCTCAGTGTGGCCTGCAATGCAACTACAACTGCAGACAGCATATCAATGTAACAGTGAGCCCACCTCCTTCATCTAGAAATAGGGAAATAAGTCTGTATTTTGAGAGTTAAATGCTATAATAAATATAATAGATCATAGGAGAGAGATATGCAGTCACTGGTAATGCATGTTTTTGTTTTGATTTTCCAGAATAGTATTAACCTTCTTTTAAAAAATGACTTCTCCTACTCAGACTGTTAAAAAACATCTCAGACTGTAGAGTCAGATATTTGGTCTAGCCATAATCTCAAGTTGGCTCTATTCTTGAAATACATTTGGCTGAAAACATTTCCTTGGAGTATTTCATATTAATTTCTTTGACGAATTCATGAACTCTTCTATTCATATTTTAAAATAATTGCTCCTAAGCAATTAAAATTATTTGGTTCTCTATTGGGAGGTTAGAAGTATAGTTAAGGAGATATTTTAATTGCCTGAAATAATAAAGCAAACTATCAATCTGATACCTTCTTCATATCATATTAAAGAATCACTACCCCCTTGTCACTAACTAAAATAATTAAAATATTTTATGAAATCTCCTTTCTATTTAGTCTATTAATTTTTATTCACCTGATATTCTGGAGTTTTCATATTACTTCTAGCACTCAGAAATCATGAGAAAACAGAAAGAGAATGCTTAACGTAATGAGGAAAAAGTCCATTTAATGAAGATTAAATTAAGTTAGACTAATTACGGCACTTAAAAAGAACAAAATTTCATGAATAAAGGGCCAAAACTTCTAGTTCCTTAGGTGAAATTATTAGTTGGGATAACTTTCTAATAAATTCATAACTGCAGTGGGAAAACATGAAACTTAAATCACAGAATCAAAAGGCCTTTGTGATGTTTCAAAAAGACAATGAAGTTTATATATTCCTTTAATAAATAATTTTATCAGCTTGCCTATTACACTGTACACACACACACACACACATTTATTTTAGAGACAGTGAGTGAGAGAGCATGCAAGTGAGTAGAGGAGAGGGAGAGAATCTTTAAGCCGACTCCATGCTCAACAAGGAGCCAGACACGGGGCTTAATCTCAATCCCAGGACCCTGGGATCATGACCTGAGCCAAAATTAAGAGTTAGATGCTCCCTTTCCCCCACCATTTCCGGAGACAAACCATGAGAGACTCTTGAATGCTGACAAAAACTGAAGACTGATGGATGTGGGGGGGAGGGGGGGATGGGCAGGGAGGAGGACACTTGTGGGGATGAGCACTGAGTGTTATGTGGAAACTAATTTGACAATAAACTATTTGTAAAAAAAAAAAGAAAAAAAAAGAAAATAAAAAAAAGTTAGATGCTCAACCAACTGAGCCACCCAGGCACTCCACATACATACTTTTAAAAGAAAGCTTTTATATAGTTACTCTGTTACCTGATTTACTTTGTTCTTGAACAGAGTGTCCCACTCCCTACCTTTTTCTATCTTGTTAGAACCCAAAATCAAAGAGGAACTTCAGTATGTCTTAGCAGAACCTATCAGATTACACACACGAGGGCACATTCCTGTTGTCTGTATATTTATATATCAGAAGTTTGTTACTTGGTGGCTCACAGACTGTAAATAGCCCACAGAATGTGTTGTTGTTTGGTTCATTATAATGCTTGTAAAACTTCTAAGTTTGTTGCCAACATTAAACATTTGGGAGGATATGCATAAAAGTCCATAATCTTGAAATATTGGTAGATCCTGGAACACTGGGCCCACATGTCTACATGACTACAACTGGCTGGAATTGAGTAATGACTGTAATATTGAAATCAGGGCAGGACTTTCCTGTTTGCCACAGTCCCAACCCTTTTGTGTTATTTGCCCAGCTTTTATAGGTACTGGAGTTTGAAATCTCTTGTTTATGTGTCTATGAGTCTGTATATAAACATGTACATGTATGCATGTACATACATATCCATACACATGACTTTTTGACTCTATGATCCTGTGAGATATATACAGAATAAATAAATCTAGTAAGTATAGAAATATAATAAAGTGTATGTATTTATATTGGTATGTACAAACACATATATGTACAGTAAAAATACTTAATCACAATGATATATGCATAAATAGACATCTGAGAGCCAGATAGTGTAAATATTTATAAAAACTGTGGCTTAAAAACATTAACTTTAAAAAGCTTTTTATGGAGCACCTGGATGGCTCAGTCGGTTAAGCAACCAACTTTGGCTCAGATCATGATCTCATGGTTCATGAGTTTGAGCCCCACATGGGCTCTCTGCTGTCTGTGCAGAGCCCATTTCAGATCCTCTGTCCCCCCCAACAAAAAACAAACATTAAAAAAGTATTTTTATATCAAAATCAAATGTTTAATATTTTTTATTGCTATAAGAAACATAACATCAAATTCACTGCATTTAAAAAACAAAGAGAGCAGAGTCTTAGAAATCTGCATTACATAAAAGCACTTGTATTAGATCATAGATCTTAGGACTCCTAGACCACTTCTTGAATGGTAGATAGCCAGAATTCTAATTTAAGCAAATTTATTAAAAATAAAACCCCCTACAGTCTACCAGATGATTAGCAAGAATTAACACACCAATTCATGAAGCTTTAGAGAAGATTTCTATAAGTTGACAGTTAAGAAACTAAAACATAATTTATGTACAACCAGTGAAAATTATTATTGAACTACACTTAACTAGATATGATAAAATAATTGAGTAATGAAAAATTAAAAATGATTACTACTGAATATAACGCCAGATGGAACTATTTTAAAAAATATAAACATATGATAAAATAAAAGCTATTTTATATTATCAAAGTAAAATATAAAAAATAAAATATAAATAATATAAATAAAACATAATAAAGTATTAATATACATATGTCACAGAACTTTGAAGTTACAGTAATTCTATTATACTGCTTCTCTTCAATCAATCGGTTGGAGTGTCTACAGGTTTCTAACTTAAATGTGACCAGAAAGAGACTTAAAATATGTATGCTTATTACCATATGACCTAGCAATTTAACTCCTTAGATATATACCCACGTGGAAACATTTATTCATACAAAAGCTTGAGTTATGAATGTTTCACAGCAGCATTACTTGTATAGCCAAACTATGGCAACAACCCAAATGTTCACTAACTGAAAAAATGGATAAACAAAATGTGGTATATCCATATAATGGAATATCATTTGACTATAAAAAGGAAGTACTGATACATGCTAGGACATGAATGAACCCTGAAAATACTGTGCTAATGAAAGAAGTCAGACACAAAAGGCAGCATATTGCAATGACCAGAATAGGTAAATCCATTGAGACAGAAAGTAGGCTAGTGTTTGCCAAAGGCTAAGGGAAGACAGGGAATGGGGAGTGACTGCTAATGGGTACAAAGATATACTTTTTTGGTGTCGTGAAAATGTTGTGGAATTAAATAGTGGCAACAGTTGTACAACTTTGTGAATGTTATAAAAACCACTGAATTGTACACTTTAAAAATGTGATTTTTATGACCTATGAATTAGATCTTAAAAAAATCCCCACGTAACTCTGCATTTTGATCCGGCAGTTAAAAAATTTAGTTGTTAGATCAGTCTTACCTTAGCAATGCAAGCTGGACAAAACCAGTCCCCATCTGGTATGGTTGTAATCTTGGGTCTATGGCAGTATGTGTGACAGCCTTTGTCACAACCATCACAAAGGAGGAGCAGTTCTTCGTTATCTCCCTTTCGACAGATCTGGCAGTACTATAATACATGAGAAATCATTAAAAATTAACTCTCTGCTGTGAAGAACAGTTGTTGGGATATTAAACACACCATAATTCCTAATTCATATTAGTAACAAACATTCCGCTTGCTAACAAATATACAGTAGCCATACACATCTATGTATCTCTCATTACACAGATATGGACCACATGACGGGGTGAGCAGTTCAATTGGGGTAAATGCACATTTCGGGTACACTGCAAAGAACAAAGCTAGAGGTTGAATGCCTGCACACACTTCAGAAGCATGTACACATTAACATATGAAATAATTAACATGACATTAGAGCACATAAAGCAATGAATAGCTTTAATACATGGTGTTTTAATTTTTTAATGTATTTCATCTTTTGCTTATCTTAGTATCCTCATGATATCCTGAGAAAGAAATAAGTAAGAGTTAGAGTAATTTTTAAGATCAAAATTAGGAAACTTGTATTAGTATCAAAATTATATATAATAATAAAGAGATGACCCTGTATATTGACTAAATTATCCATCTATTTTTTGTGATTGATTAAAAAATATGTCCAAACCAGGAAGCTTTGGAATTCAACCCAAATCAAACATGTGTCATAAGTATAGAAAATGGATCCCACAAAATGATTTGTAACGAGAAGAAACCTGATACAGTAAATTAAATCAAATAATTTAATTGGTCATGATTTATTTTGTAGAACAAAATAAAATTATTTCTTCTCTGTGAAAAAGTTTCTAGTACAATTAAGAACTTTAAAATCTATAAGTGGATTTCCGCCCTCCCCCATGCATGCGTATTCTATGTAACAAGTTTCACAAAGGGAAAGAAAGAAGCAAAGTTAGATAAGTAAAACTTTCAAGACAGCTTTAGAAAATGGTAAATACTAACACTATATTTTGACTTTTAGTTTATACTCTCAATCACGGTAGTAAATGTCTTGTAATCAATATTTAAAAAAATAAAAACATTTAAACTATAAATCATATCAATTTAAAATTACATATTTATACTCTTAAAAACAAAATAGCTTAACTGTTCAAACTATTTTTAAAATTTTCAATATAACAGTAAACCTTAAGCTGGGAAAGTCTAAAATAGTGTCATATAACTCAGTATGTACACCAACGATACCTTCAAAATTTTATCAAAATGCAGATACACACTATTCGGCTTAAAAATCTATCAAATATATGTAAAATACACAATACTAAAATTGGCATATGTACTAACAGCAAAAACAGCAGAGTTTAACATTCCAGCAGTATTATTTTATGACCTTTCCTAAAACCATATCACTAAATACCTTAGTATGGTATTATTTCTCCAAAATTAAACTACATCTTTAAAACTTCCACTGTAAATATTCATTGTGAAATAACATTTGGAAGGTTATATTTAAATCCCTATAACAATAAAATTAAACAATCAGATTCGTGAACATTAAGTAAATTCTGTTTCTATAACAGAAAACTAAAAATACTATAAAGTCTGTCTTACATCTCACATTTATGATTTAAAAATAAAATTTTTTTCTGATACTTATTAAGAAAGGATGGCAGGTGTCAAGCTTATAACACTTGAAAAATCACAGCAGTAGCTCATAATATGGTAGAACAAATGTAGAGCATAAAATAGTAGATGTTGCCTATGCTTAACATTACCAACAATATAAAGCATACTGTGCACAGAGAATTATCTAGAGGCAAATTATGATAGCTCCTTCTTTCTTTGATAAGCCTGCCTGGTCTCTGGCAAAGGGGTCATATCTAAAGGTAACTGAATACTCTAATCTTGTTAAGACTTGTTATGAGGATTAGTATAGGCTCTATTACGTTTCTGATTAAAGGTTAAAAAGTGCTCATTAATCTTTGAATACGAAACTATGCCTTCTTTTCAAGACAGTTTCATAGAAAATAATGTATTTTTAAATATTTAAAAATGAAGATTATAAGAGGATTAAATAATGCTAAATGTATATTAGTAACATGTAGAACAGTTTACGAAATTGCTAAAAATGACATAAAGCTTTTGACTGAAGAATACTAATATAAAGGGAGGTTTTGGTAACAAGCTTTAGGTTTCTATACATAGGTTATAACAAAACTGACCATATTCTGATGACTCTTACAGTATATGTGAGAAAAATAGTGGTTCGAATTTTATTTTGATGTAGGAATTCAATTGTTTTTAACCATTACAGGCTAGATTTCACCAAATAGATTTCTCCAAGGTGATTTTAAAACTGGACTTAATAGTAAATTCTAGAAGAAAAATTCTTTTTACCTGGTAAAAATGCTACCAGACGAATAGAAAAATGTCTTAAAACTTATTGTAAAACATAATCTGGATTAGAAAAGAGCAGATTGTGAACACTGCAGAGTCATTATTCCATGGATATTTTATGAAGAAGGGGAAAAACCACAAAAGGAAAACATGATTTAAAATAAGTACCTCTCTGGAAGATATATGGAATATAGCTTTTATTTTGAATATACTGTATTTGGTGCCTGGTACAAATTAGAGGTCACTACATGATAATGAGTACTTGGGTATGAGCAGAGAAGGTGAAAAACTAGTTTTAATTGTAAGTGGAAAAAAAAATCTATTCTTCACATCAGCTATATCTGATGCCAAATACACGACATCAAGTCCACAAACAGAGCTGATTATCCTATATTTACTTATCCAAGTATTTCTCAGCATTGCAAAAAAGGAAAAAGAAAATTGATAGAAATATAAAGACATTTTAAGAATGCAGTGAATGAGGGCGCCTGGGTGGCTCAGTCGGTTAAGCATCTACTTCAACTCAGGTCATGATCTCAGGGTTCGTGGGTTCGAGCCCCGTGCTGGGCTCTGTGCTGACAGCTCAGAGCCTGGAGCCTGCTTCGGATTCTATGTCTCCCTCTCTTTCTGCTCCTCTCCCACTCATGCTTTGTCTGTCTCTCTCAAAAATAAATAAACATTAAACATTTTAAAAAAATATTAAAAAAGGGATGCAGTGAATGTCTGTAGCAGATGTTTGCAACTGGAATATTTACAAGCATGAAAAGGTCTTCAAAATATTTACATTAACGACTATTATGTTGACAGAATACAGAAGAAAACTTCAGAGTTATAAACAATATTCAATGGAATGCGAATCAAGATTTTAAAAAACAAGAGAACACATTTGGGAGGTTCCTTCAAAAAGCTCAAAATAAGGAGAAAAGTATCAAACCAATACAGTATTTAAACCAATACAGTATTTAAGAATTAAGCCAAGTGTCAAGTAAAGCATACATTATTTGACAAGAAGTAATGTATAATTAGGAAAGATTTAGAAGTTGGGAAAAACAGGACAAAGTAAATTAGTTATAGTATTTCTTAAATGAAAACACTTACAACTTTCATAATTGATTTTTCCCATGCTATTGATTTCTGTAACTGCTGAATGCACAGAGCTACCTGTGCAGCACTGCGAGCTTCTGATAATGCCCTTCTCCATACCCTGAGCCCTGGAGCAATATCCTCTTCAATTCTGCATTGAAATATAGAAAAATTAAGTAGGTCATATCCATATTTATGGTTACTGAATGTGAAACAATCATCACACTGAAAGCCAAGCAATGACAAAAACATGTAACAGCCAATAAGAATAAGGTTTAAGCAACTAAATTTGATGTAGTGCACAGACCGTGGCTACGTGCCTCAAAGCTTAGTCACAACCAGGTAAATGTAAGATCACTTTGCAGGATTATCAACGCACATAACAAAAAAAAATGTTTTTACAAAGCACCATGCAAATAGCATGATCCATATGGATCACAGACATACAAGAAGATACATAGATAACAGGCAATAGAAAATAGGCTCCAATTAGCAAAGAAGCACAATAATTTTTCAAGTTAATCTCAATAACCTACCCGTCACCATCACCACTAATGGATGGTGCAGGAGCAGGGACAGTAACTGTGCCCACATTATCCAGTTTGATCTGAATGGTGGTACTTAAGGGGCTCTTCAGATACCTTCTCTCAATGTTCCGCTCCAAATCAGCCAGCCTGGTTACAGCTATATCTAGGGGGTTGTCACTCTTCCGTTCTAGTGCATGTGCACTGCTTTCTTCTTCGCCAGTAAATTCTCCATCATGATCCTTGCACAACTTAGAAAATGACTTATGTTCAAAATATACCAAGTCCTCCCTTTCTGATGCAGGCTCTGGACACATCCAACCCTATATATCAAGAGAATAATGTTATTATGGCTTCCTCTTAAAATGCCTGATGGGTGAATTACCTGTACTTAAAATATAGCAGCAGACACCAGCTGATCTCAAGGAACGTTACTGAACGTTTACCTTGTGTTTCCTAATGTTAGGTAGAAACAAGAACAGAAAATTAAAAGAAACAGGTGTAAGAAAGGATTGAAGAAGAAAGTTTAATAACTTTTGATATGAAAGGTATAATGAAAATCAGCAAAGTGTTCTGAAGGACTTGAAAATACATGCTTATTGATTTTGTGGGAACCCTTAATGGAAAGATCTTAGTAGTCTCTAAACTTTGCTCTTCCTTTCCATTTTCATTCTTTCCACCACTCTTCTGTACAGGTCCTTGTACTTACCATTCTTCCTTCAGCCACACGAGCTTTGCTTAAGTTGTTACACTGGTCTGTATGGCTTTTCCCTGTTTCTCCTCACCTACCTACCTCTACTCATCCTGTAGCTCTCATGTTAAAATTTACTTCCTCAGGGAATTCTTCCCTGACGTCCTTCCGGAGGTGAAGTCTCCCCATTACAGGCTCTTACAGAACCACATAATACTCCAGAGCTTTGTGTAGTCACAATTTTACACTAGCTCTATATTCCACGAGGACAGGGACCATATCTGCTTTTAGTCATTTTATCTCTAGGAGAGTGAAGGCAAACAAATGGCACTTAATATAGGTATGTCGATTGAATAAATGATCTTACAACTCAGCTTGTTTATATCAACCTTCTAGTTCTAAATCCTTCAAAGATTCCCTATTTAACTATTCCCTATACTTTTACCATGACATTCAAGTACCTCAACCTACCCTATCTTTCATGTTCTCATTTACATATCTCCCACTGCAGTCAAATTCCATGAACTGTCACTCCACAAACATGTTCTGAGCTTCCTGATCCTGGTGCTCCATTCGTGCTGTTCACTTCTCCTGGTATGGCATTACCTATTCCCTGACCGTCAAAAGCTTCCTCATCTTCTCAAATTCCAACTCAACTTCTATATGAAATATTCTGATTGCTCTCATATCTCCATCAGAAGCTATATATTCTTTTTCTAAATTCATGGGTGACTGTATACTTTTCGGCAGTTACTAGATTCTGCAGAGATGGATACATGTCTTGTCTCTCTATTATATGATAAGCTTTCTGAGGGCAGAAACCACCTTTTATCTAATTTTGTGATGTCCACTACTAATGTGGAATAGATAGTAAATAAAAAACAAAATGAACGTTATCCTTTTAATTAAATCTCTTTAGAGAAAATTACTTTGTCTTATATACTGGGATCAATTCTTCCTCATTAACTCAGTAGGGCATTTATATTTAGAAAGTAAGGGTGAAATTACGAATAGTACACATAAGTGCATTAGGTACAAGTCATGTCAAATGGCCTCATTCTTATAGTTCTAAAGGGATACTACATCCCAATTAAAAAAAAAAATTCCAGAGCACCTGGGTAGCTCAGTTGGTTAAGTGTCCAACTTGGGCTCAGGTCATGATCTCACATTTGATGAGTTCCAGCTCCATGTCAGGCTCCTGCTGGCAGTGGGAGTCTGTTTGGGATTCTCTCTCTCTACCCGTCCCCATTGAGCTTTCTCTCTCTCTCAAAGTAAATAAATAAACTTAAAAAAAAAAATTCAACTTAGCTACTGAGAACACAGCCAAAAACATCTAAGCAGCCGGTAATGTGATAGGGTCAATGCACTGAAACCTGAATATGTCTCCAGGAAAAAGTTTCAGGTCCATGCTCTGACTTTATACAGAAGTTAGAAAAGCATGATGATATGCTTTTTCAACCAATAGCCAATCAGAACTGGCAAATTAGATAGAGGGATAGAAACTGAAGGAAAATAGGGCTGGCAGAACCAGTCAAATTTATTTATTTATTTTGTTTTTGTGTTTTTAGAACCAATCTAATTTAAACCAGCAAGTAGTAACAATTTACAATGAGAGAAAACAGACTACAGAAAGCAGATGTTGTAGTTTAAGAAGCAAAGCACACTAGGATTATTTAATGTAGGGGTAAAACCTCTTCGCATTTCCTGAGGGGATCATTATCTAATAATAGGTCTTCATATTAAAGATACTAAGTCACCAAGAAAATTTAAATCAAACTCATTATTCTCAATTTAAGAAGGCAGTGTAATGCATAAGTGACCCAATAAATATGTTAAAAAATTATGCCACTAAAAGGAATAATTATCATTTCTCCAGAAAATTAATTTGTGTAGAAGGAGTTCATTTGTTGAAGATGCCAGATAAATGAGTTAGTTTTATATTGTATTACAGTACCAGGAAGAAGATTCATATAGTTGGCTAGTACAATAGTTACTGTAAATGATAAATTTTTGCTTCCCAAAGTTGGTAGTTATGTTTGTGGCAAGAAAGGGATATTTTATTAGCTCTGGAAAATGATATTTTTTGGAGATCCCTGAAAGTTTCCAAATGCCAGCATTAAAGTAATTTTGAAGAGGGGTGCCTGGGTGGCTCAGTCATTTAAGTGTCTGGCTTCGGCCCAGGTCATGATCTCACGGTTCATGGGTTCGAGCCCCGCGTCAGGCTCTGTGCTGACAGCTAGCTCAGAGCCTGGAGCCTGTTTTGGATTCTGTGTCTCCCTCTCTCTCTGACCCTCCCCTGCTCACATTGTCTGTCTGTTTCTCACTCTCTCAGAAATAATTAAAAAATTAAAAAAAAATAATTTTGAAGAAATAGTTTAATTATTGGATATGATAGTATTATGGCATAAGCTTCTCATTCTGGATAAAACATGAAATATCAAATCAAATTACATGGAAACTACATTTTCCAAACCTTTTCAGCTGTCTGTCTCACATTTATTCATTGTCAATCCACTTATATTCTCAGAGACATCATTTTATTATCAATTGAGAAGACCTTTATACTCTTCTTTACAAAACCAAAAAAAGTCTTGCACAGAGATAAAGCTTTTCTTCTGCCTTTCCACTGGAAACCAATTCTGATTGTCGTTTGTGACATGGTCATGCCCAGTAGGTAAATACATATACTGAAAGCTTACATACATATGTAGGGTATGCGTGTGTGAGTACCATAATATATAACATACCTTAAGATATATCCATAGTCTCCAATTTTAAATTATATAGAATGAAAGTCTGACATAGAACATGGCTTGTATAGAGGTGCTTCCTGATCTTATATGAAACACTATGCAGGAATTTAATAGAACATTCTGTTATCACGGATAAAACTGTGAAATTCTGCTTGCAGTGAAGAACTGCATACCAGAAATGATATTTGTGATTGTCATTAAGGAGGCAGTGAGATTTAATAAAAAGAGCACATGGTCTGGAGTTAGACTGACAGAGTGACTTGGCTTGAACCCACATTAGCCACTTACTCTAAGACCACTGGTAGGTTACTTACTCTGAGCCTGTTTTCTTACCTGTACGATGGAGGAAATTAATTCAGGATCGTATGGAGAATTAAATGAGATAAAATAAAAACATTCAACACAGTAACTGGCATATATCAGGCATATAATCAATATTAGTTACCTTCCATTACCCTAAAAACAGATTTTATTCCAAGCCAATTTTACCTTTACTTGCAAACTTGCTGATGCAACTCTCCTTTCTAGATCTTCTACCTGTTGAAGAATACTCAAATCCATTTCCATTGCTTGTTCTTCTACTGACCAGTTCTCCACAATATCTCGAGTTACCTGGTTTTCTTCATTTTCATTTAATTCAATAATAGCAACTACATTTGGAAAGAAATTAATTTTAAAAATCTACTTTATTCCTCAGTGGTTTCTCTCATAAAGTAAGCAAAATTCCATGGGAACTCATGTATATAATCTAACACACACAAGTTGCACCTGTACATATGCAGGTAGCTTACTTTTAAAAGCAGGAATATTCTTTTTTAAGAAACAACACAATGTGTCTGCAGGTTGTAAAAATTTATAAGTAATACCAATTTAAGAAATGTAAATAGTTACTGTTTTTTGAGCAAAATAGGAAAGAAAAGATGCCTTTTAGTAATAAATTAAGACATACTAAATTATATCTTAAGGTCAAAGAATTAGTAAAATCTTTATAGGTAAGCAAAAGAGCAGAAATCTCATACCATCCTTATTCTTGATGCAGGCTTGTGTAATATAATCCAAGTGTTTCTGAATTTGTTTCTGTAATGCCTTTTCTCTTATTCCTCTGAGATGTAGCACTTTGAGCAAAGCTTTTAGGTCCTCTGGGTCAATAATTCTCCACCAACCAAACTGCATTTCTAAGTCAAGATAAATATGGAGATCTTTTACAAATATCTTAAATACGAATTAATGGCACAATGCAAATCAAAAGATTTATAACTACATATATAATCAAAGATTCAGTTATAATATAGGATTCCATTAACAATGAAATGATATAAGTAACTAAAAACCATCTCAATGTACCTACCTTCTGGAATAGGTTTGGGACTAGGAAAATCTACTGGTTTTGCTACTTCAACAGCTGCAGGTTGAGTTGAAGAGGCTTTTTCATTCAGTGGGACTGGAGATTCACTTTTACTTGAAGCAACATTGGGAGTCAAGAATGAATTACCATTTCCTTCAGATAATCCCAACCCTGATCCCAGACTAGGTAAAGGTGATGTAAATGGAATATTGGAGGTAAGCACGCCAGTGGGCCAGCCACAAAACTGGAGTCCCATCATAGATACTCCGCTTTTCATCTACCAAAAAACAAAGCATTTTAGAAGTAAAATAATCTTAAAAGTTAGGGAAAATGTTTAGCATTTTAAATTATTTTTTAAATTCTGAAAACAAAGTTATTAAAGATGCCTCTGCCTAAGAAAAAGTGCATAAGTTTGTAATGAAGCTTGGTAATAGCAATTCTGACTCTTTCCAGTTTTCAAACTGTGGCAGCGATCATACAAATATTCAGTGGATTGCATTGAATATTCACAGGGTCAAAGATTAAATAAAGCAACATTAAAAATGAGCAGCACAAACCTGAAGAGGTGATACAGCAAATGGATTTAGGCCAACAGGATTCTGAGCAGAAGATGACCCCAGGAGGGGAACTGGGGCAGGGGAGGGTGACTGAGACGGTGGCTGAGACTGAGGAGTCACCACAGAAGCAGCTGATGCATCAGTATGGGTGAGTGAACTGTCATCACAAGGGGTTCTTGGCAAAAGGCTGAACCACTGTCTGTTCTTTTCAGTCAGTGTTTTTAACAACTGGTCATTGGGTAGAGGACTATAGAACTTCCCGGGACCACTTGAACCAGGACTGAATGGATTATTAGAGTCTGTCTTCTCCATGTTGCTTTGTGTTGCTGTTGATTGAATGCTGCCCAATGAATGTTTTCCGCTGTTTTGATAAGACAACGTACACCCATTTGCACTACTATTTGGTTTGGGGGTCATTACATCTGACTCAGGAGACATTTTAGCTACTTCTAAAAGCTTGCTTAATTTTGAAAAAGAGCCAGGTTTCTGAAGAAACAGATTTGTGTTATCTTTTTCTTTAGGATCTTCCTTTTGCTCACAATGATCTGGATTTGAGCAATTTAAAGTGTCTTCCGAAGTCTCAAATATTTCCTCTTTCATCTGGATACTTTCTGCCTTTTTTAGTTTTTCTCTTTCTTTTGCAATTTCTTCTAGTCCTACAAAATTGAAAAGTATGAAGATCAGTTACCCCATATCAAACCAATATTTTAATTGTATTTTATTACCATTTATCAAATTATATGCATAAATACCTAACCAAACTTTTCTAGATTGCTAATATTCTCCATTTTTTCCTTTTTCTATAGGCTAGATTTGTTTGCTTATTGGAAAATTAATGTAATTTTGTAACTAATCATTACAAAAATTAAAATATTAACATATTAAAAGCCCTAATACATGACAAAAATTACTATTAATTTTTTTTGTAAATCCTTCTAGGAGTTCTCTATGCATACACATATACACTTAAGCCTATAAATTAAAAAAAAAAGGAAATCCTACTGTAATATTCTAAACTACATGTTTTACTGCATAAGATTCTGTAAACATCCTGATATATCAATAAATCTATAACTGCACCATAAATTTTAATGGCTATCTTCAATGGAATGTAATTAACTTAAATAATCAATCTTCTACTGATTGCTATTAATAGGACCTAGTTATTTTCTATTATAAACAGTGCTGTAAATGATGAATGATCTTGTATCTGTATCATGGGAATTTAAAATTTTTTCTCTGATTTACTTCCTTAGGATAAGTTTCTAGGAAAAAAACTTCCTAAGTGTTAAAATAGATAGTTTGCAGAGTTTTTGAAGTATAATTATCTTCCTGTCTAAATCAATACACATTAATACCAGAAGTACATAAAAGCGTCTATTTCCCTGTCTTTCAAATAAACTGAATACTATTCATATTTTTATCTTTTCCAATCTGGGAGGTGAAAAGTCCAAATTGTATTTTTTTCTGATCACTAGGTAAGGCTGATTATCTTTTCATTGGTTTACTGGTATTTCTCCTTTGTGAACTTCCAGTTCATATGTTTGACCAATGTTTAAAAAATAATTCTTAAACACTCTTTTACAAATATGAATACAGGGGTGCCTGGGTGGCTCAGTCAGTTAAGCATCTGACTTTGGCTCAGGTCATGATCTCATAGTTCATGAGATCAAGCCTCACATCAGGCTCTGTGCTGACAGCTCAGATCCTGGAACCTGTTTCTAATTCTGTGTCTCCCTCTCTCTCTGCCCTTCCCCCAGTCACCCTCCCCTATTCACATTCTGTCTGTCTCTCTCTCAAAAATAATAGAAATTAAAAAAAACATTGAAAATAAATACACTAGTTTGTTTGACTTGAAAAGTAATATGTGTTGAAGGTAAAATAGTCAGTAATGAGAAGCAGAAGGTAAAACCGTTTCTGTCCTACTCCCTCAATCCCTATTTCTACTCCTCAGAGGTAACTATGGTTAACCAATCATGCCTATAGATTCTTCTGGAACTCTTACATGCATACTTGTGACCATCATTTTACACTATTACATAAATTAGATACCACTCGTAACTTTTCTGCAACTTAGAATAAAATCCACACTCCTACACAAGGCCTCCGACAGTGTATGATCTAGTTCCTGAAACCTCCATAACCTCTGATCACTCTTGTTCTTATTCTTCCTTTCTCCTTTTTTTTCAGCTTCTCAAACATGCTAAGTTCTTTCCTTTCCTGAGGCCTTCACACTTGCTATTTCCTTTGCCTAGAATACTGCTGTAACTTTATCCTCATAGTTCAACCTATGAAGTTTTCACTGTCAGCTCATCTAATTTTTTTAATGTTTATTTTTGAGAGAGAGGTGGGGGGAGGGGCAGAGAGAGAGAGAGAGAGAGAGAGAGAGAGAGAGAATCTGAAGCAGGCTCCAGGCTCTGAACTGTCAGCACAGAGCCTGATGTGAGGCTCAAACCTATGAATTGTGAGATTATGATCTGAGCAGCAGTTTGGCACTTAACAAACTGAACCACCCAGGAGCCCCTCTGATCACCTTAACGAAAGTAGGGGCCTCATCCCATTCACCTTAGAATATCCTTCTGCACATTTACACTACAGAATTTACCATTAGACACAATAATCTGTTTATTTTCTATTCCATTCCCCCCACACACAAACTAGAATTTAAATCAACAAGTTTACTTAAAGGTAGAACAATGTCTATCTTGTTTATTACTGGATCCCAAATGCCTAACATGGTGGCTGCTATAAAATGGAGACTCAATAAATATTTTTTGAATGATGAAATAATGAATTTAATGTTTTCACTATATACCTTCAATAGCTTTCAATGGCAAAACACATAATTATACTTTATCAGTTGCATAATATTCTATTATATGGGTATATCATGACTTATTTAACCAATTCTATTAATGTGTGAAATAGCTTACATGCTTCTCTTGAAATTAGTTTCTACCCCAAATTAAAAGTTTATACCTCAGACTTAGGCTTCTGGCCAATCAGGAGTCACAGGGACTAGATTTACCTCCTTGCATGAAATAACCAAAAAACAGACAAAATACATCAAACAACAGTTTGTAAGAAACTGGACATCAGGTGACAATGAGAGAAACCAAACACAGCAAGCTCTATGATTGCCCCAGGTTGTTTCCTTGGGATAGTTTCCAGGCTAAATCTTAGGGGGAGAAATCCAGACACAGCTGGCAGACCCCTGAGGTGAGAATGTGGAGCTGAGAGTCCAAGGGAGAACCCAAGTGGCTAGAGCGCTCAGGAAGGAGCACTAGAGAGAAGAGAGCTGCCTGGAGAGACAACTCTGCAGATCAGTGGACAGACCCCTTGAGTGTTCAGCTGAATAATGATCAGGGCCTATGTGTCAGGAATGCACCTGAGACTAAGTTAAGGAAAGAACCACCTGAAAAGGATTAGAGGTGACAGTGCTAGATGCTCACACATGCTGGGAATGGACCCGTTCCTACCAACCAGACTTGGAAACCTCAAAACTCACAGGCATCAGGGAGAATACTCAAGGATCTCACTTCAGTAGTTAGGTGATAATTAGCCCTAGACTGAGCACAGTTCTAGTCCTGCCTCACAAATTTTAAAACTTTTCCCAAGTTTTAAATACTCAAGTGTATTTCAGTTAAACAAAACTCAAAAATGTTTGTGGTAATTAAAAAAAATATCCAGTACCTAATGAGGTAAAATTCACAATGTCAGGTATCCAATCAAAATTAGAAGGCATGCAAAGAAACAGGAAAACATGACCCATAAATAGAAAAAAAATCAATCATAAAAACTGACCCCAAACTAACAAGATAATAGAATTACCAGACAAGGACATTAAATTTGAAAATAATAATGGCTGATGTTCTGGAAAACTGTGGAGTTTCCTCAAAAAATTAAAAATAGAACTACCCTATGACCTAGCAATAGCATTACTAGGATTTTATCCAAAGGACACAGGAGTGCTGGTGTATAGGGTCACATGTACCCAATGTTTATAGCAGCGCTTTCAACAATGGCCAAATTACGGAAAGACCTTAAATGGTCATCAATTGGTGAATAGATAAAGCAGATGTGGTTTATGTAAACAATGGAATAGTACATGGCAATGAGAAAGCATGAAATCATGCCATTTGCAGCAATGTGAATGGAACTGGAGGGCATTATGCTGAGTGAAATAAGTCAGTCAGAGAAAGATATCATGTGTTTTCACTTGTATGTGGATCTTGAGAAACTTAACAGAAGATTATAGGGGAAGGGAAGGGGAAAAGCAGTTACAAACAGAAAGGGAGGGAGGCAAACCATAAGAGACTTAAACAGAGAAAAAACTGAGGGTGGATGGGGGAATGAGGGGACAGGGGAAAATGGGTGATGGTCATTGAGGAGGACACTTGTTGGGATGAGCACTGGGTGTTATGTAAGCGATGAAGCATGGGAATTTATTCCCCAAAACCAAAAGCACACTTTACACACTGTATGTTAGCCAATTTGACAATAAGTTATGATTTAAAAAAAAAGAAAAAATAGTGGCTGAAAACATTCCAAATTTGGAGAAAACTATAAAACACAGACCCAAGAAACTCAGCAAACTCCAGGAAAAGAAACATGAAGACAACTACACCAAGACATACAATCAAATTGCTTAACACCAATGATACAGAAAATCTTAAAAGGAGCTAAGAAAAAATTTTATGCTTCATATAATCTCTATACACTTCTACACAATTATTCTGAGAAGAAAACCCCACTTTATCACCTCTAATTAGGCACATGTGGAAAGTGTCACAAATACTCTCTTCATATACCTGTGCTTTATACAAGTTATTGTTTAGTAAGTACTAATACTTGTTCTTGATTTATTTTGAGAACTATTCAACAGCTGCTGTTATATGTCCAAAAACAAACAGATTAACCAAACCAACCAACCAACCAACCAACCAACCAATTTTTACTGGCTTGAGACTAGCAGATGATGTCCCATTTATATGTAATAAAGTAGAATGAGCTGATGATACATTTTAATAGCCCATTCATCATTATCTCTTTAACTTTTATGTTCAAATTACTTAATTATAAACAGCTAAACCTTTAAAATTATTTTAAAAAATTTGACAGTATATACAGGATGTTTAGCATAAAAAGATTTTTAAATTTTAAATAATTTTCTATCTCCTATCTCATACAACCCCCCAGTTCCTTCCAGTTCTTACTTTTCTGACATGTGTCAATAAATATTAATAAATATCTTCAAAACAGACTAAACATAAGAGATGAAACAGGGAGTGCTGTTCACTTGATTCATTTCCCTGGTAGTAAATGCCAGTACATCATGACAAAGAAAATATCATTTCCCATTACAACAAATCCTAAACAAATAACATGCTTTCTACTGGAAAGAGACTATGTCTTCTTGAGTTTTTTTTTTAATGTTGTTTTTATTTTTCATTTTATTATTTTTGAGAGAGAGACAGAGTGAGCAGAGGAGGGTCAGAGAAGGAGGGGAGATACAGAATCTAATGACAGGCTCCAGGCTCTGAGCTAGCTGTCAGCAGAGCCTGAGGTGAGGCTTGAACCCAAGAACCGTGAGATCATGACCTGAGCTAAAGTCGGATGCTTAACCAACTGAGCCACCCAGGCATCCCTATGTCTTCTTGAGTTTTATCAGAGTCACTCTGAACTTTCTTAGCTCACCTAACAGTTGTCATTGGACACTAGATGTCCACCACTCTGAGTTCAAGTGAAAAAAAATTTCCTTTGCTCTCTTTAGTTGGGCTGAAGCAAGCTATAACTTTCAAATTAATTTTACTACACTGTAAGTAAAACATAGATAAAGAATATAAGAAATGTAGAAACACCAGCATTTAGAATACAGGTCGCTATGCAGTGATTTCCTCCCAGGGCTCAAAGGCCCTTTTCCCCAGGAGTAATTCCACTGATTTTTATCTGTCTTCATGTTGATAGAGCTACCATGACCCAGCTCCTGGGAGATTTCTTGCTATTACTGTGGAGAAGACTAAAGGAAGAAGAGTCT